>JANHJO010004515.1:114007-133096 GCA_032468235.1 Pseudoxyrhopus heterurus | reverse complement strand
CAGTATGGCCATTGCTAAGAATTCTAAGTTGAAGTGTGCACATCCTAAAAGTTGCCCAAGTTGGGAAACGTGGCTTTGAATTGCTGCAAAAATCACACTATATGTAATATTAAATAAACAAGCCCACAAGAAATTATAAGCTGAATCCTGCTATTTAAGAAATACAGATATATACATTAAATACAAGCAAGTCTACTCTCCAAGAAGTATTAATTGCATAGATGACAAAATTGGCTTCAATGCTTACTATATTTCCAATGCCAGGAAATTTCTCTGTCATGCAACTGTACGTTCATATTAACAAGTTCAGGAATTAAGATTGTACCATGCAGTGTTATACAATTACATCTAGGACAGGGGTGTCAGACTAGATTTCACTGAGGGCCGCATCAGGGTTGTTTGACTTCAAGGGCCTGGGCTGGTGCGTGGCCGAGGTGTGTGGACATGGTGGCATGACACGGGACTGGTGTAGAGGGGCACCTGTGGTGGCCAAGTGCTAAGGCAGGACTTCAGAGATCCTCACTCACTCTCATTATAATCTTCCTTCCTTCCTTTTCTTTTTCCTTCCCTCTTCATTCTTTCTTCTTCCTTCCCCTTTCCTTAATTTTCCTTCCTTGCTCTCTTGCCATCTTTCCTTCTCTCTGTCTTTCTTCTTTTTCTTTCTCCTTTCCTGTCCCTTCTTCCATGCTCAGATGCAAAAGGGGAAACATTTCTCCTTTTGTTGTTTTTAATGTTTTGATAGCCCTCTGCCAGCAAAAACTGAGCGGGGGGACTGCATGAGCCCCCCACACACACTCTATTTTTGCTGGCAGAGGCATCACAGCCTGGTCCTTTGCCGTTTCCAGGCTGGCCACGTGGGCCTTGAATTTGACACTCCTGATCTAGGATGGCAACTTAAAAGCAAAAAATAGTTATTATAGCATAATTTTAAGGGATTAAGGTCAGCTCTGTCAGATATAGTCCTTGAGTTACATTATTTAAGGCCAAAATTTCCATTGCTAAGCATGACAGTTGTTAATTGAATTTTGCCCCATTGTACAACTTTTTTTTCAAAGGTGGGCTGCTGCCGGTTCGCGTGAATCGGTAGTTAAGTTTCTGCAGAGTTCCGCGAACCGGCAAATCCCACCACTGGCTGACCCCGCCCCTACTCGTTTTTCAGCCTGTTTTTCGGGCAAAATCGGCCCGAAAAATGGCCTGAAAACGGCCAAAAAATTGGGGGGGGGGGCGGGACCAGTCATTGGTGGGATTATCCCCAACCAGCTGAATCCTACCTCTGCCTTTGAGGCAAATTGCTGGGAGGCAGGGCTGGGTGTGATGAGTAACATTACCCACCCAGTCACATGACCAACCGGCCATGCCTACCCAACCAGAGAACCAGTTGTTAAAAAATTTGCAGCCCACCACTGCTTTTTTTTGCCATAGTTGCTAAGGGAATCATTTCAGTTGTTAAGTTAGTAACATGGTTAAGTGAATCTGACTTCCACACTGACTTTGCTTATCAGAATGTCACAAAAGGTGACTACATGACCCTGGGACACTGCAACTGTAATAAATACAAATAATAGTCAAGTGTCTGAATTTTGATCACATGATCATGGGAATGCTGCAATGGCCATAAGTATAAAAACAGTCATAAATCACTTTTCAGTACGGCTGTAAATTCAAATGGGCACTAAATAAATGGCTGTACTGAAAAACAGGAGATGACCAGAAATAATAGTGTTAATCCCATAAATTTCACTTTCAGCTTGGATTTTCTATGATGATAGATAAACTGAGTAAGGAATATCTATTTAATGTAGCAATTAGGAATGTAAGAAAATATGTACTAACCAACAAAAACGTATGGCCATTCTAAGATCACTTATGGAATACTAGGTATGATTCTGGCAATTTCCACAATACGGACAGGTCAGAATTCAGAGAAGGGCAATATAGAGGGACCTGAAGATATACTGTATTTTTCAGAGTAAAAGGCGGTCTGGAATATAAGACGCACATTAGTTTTGGGGGAGGAAAATAAGAGGGGAAAAATTCTGCCTCTGCCTACCAGCATCAGTATTCATCTAGCTAGCATCCTTAGCAAGGACGCCAAGTCTGGTCAGCTTCAGCACATTATCACAGCCTGATTCAGCACGAGTAGCTGATTGGCCGGTGGATCAGCCAGAATACCCCCAATCAGCTGTTCCCAGAAGTGAACGTTAACAACAGGTTCGCTGGTTGTGAGAAAAATTGAGAGGTACCAAGGTAATACGATGTTTAACTGGCTCCCCAAATTTATCCCACTAATTTATTCTGGAATATGGGGAACAGAATATGGTCCAAAGATAAAACACCATATAAAATGCTAGCCTAAACTACAAACATTCAGAAATCTTCCCACAGAGCAAAAGGTGAAAAACAGCCTGAATCTAAGTTTTTCTCCAGTACCATATCATTCTGGCTGAGCTGTTGCTATCAGTGTAGTTGCATTGTACCACCATAATCATTTCAGGAATAAGAGATAATGGGAGTTTTCTAATATCTAATAAATTGCCTGTACATCCTGGAGGTTCAAAACATTATGAGCCCATTTGGCATTCATATCACTGTATTGGAATAGCAATTGTTTTGAGAGAATGTTTTTGTAAAAATGTCTACACTGTAGAACATTCTTCAATGACTACACAATATGTTTAAGACCATTCTCTTGAAAACTGCATTTTTACATTATAAAACCATGCTGCTAAAAATGTTTGACAGATTAAGCAACTGCAGTCGAGTCCAAACAATATGATGCCTGAAATGCAATTCTGAAAACCCAGCAAAACAGAATAAAAGCATGATAGGGAGAGGCAGATACTCTAGAGTCTAGAAAGAAGTTAGCATTGGGAGAATAGCAGCAGGTAACCAGTTCCTTATATAAGTGACTACAGCACTGCAATTATTTTGCTGTCTTTAGCTTAAGAGGAAAGCAGTTTCTATATGTCTATTTGTGAGAGCATTTTACATATTCAAATACATTAAAAAGTGATAATCTGTGACAAAGAAAATGTCATTTAAAATTAGAGGCCTTTGAGATTAAAAAAATGACCCACAATCTTGATTTAATGACAGCAATGGGGACTGCTGTCGCTAAACAATGCGAACACAGGATGTGATGCTTTACAATTACATCATTTAGCAATGGAAATTCTGGTATCCAATTGTTAAGTGAGGAATACCTCCTTTACTCAAAATTGTCCTGCAGGAATAGCAAGTTAAGAGAAAAATTGTGTGGGTCAATTTCAGCTCTGTTAAGCATACTTTTAAAAAATCCAGTGTACCCTTAAGTGGAAATACAGGAGATTTTGCATTAGAAAAAGAATGAATCAGGCATATAAAAACATTCACTTTAGGAGGATTAACATCTTTCTTACATTGTTTCCCATTTGAAGAACTACAGAGCAAAATTTCGATAGAAATCTATTTTCTCATTACAAAAAAATATACACATACACACAACCCCCCCCCCCCCCAAAATGAAGAAAATTGCAATGCAGGTTTGACTTTATTTAGATATTTGAGTTCTCGCACTAAATTTTACAAGCTGGTGAACACTGGCAAATTATTTCTCCCACAGTACTATAACCACACATTCCCAAGACAGTATAAATATATGGTTGAACATTAATACACACCACCATTTTATCAATTACATAACAAATTATCAAGTATCCAAATATTAAGTTACACAGCTCAAAAGGCATACAAAATATTACAGAGATCCACCAAATGCATGGTAGAAACTCAAGAAAAACAAAATCACCTTCAACAAAGCAATAGTTGGTAAACAACTTCCAATAAGTACAGTAAAAGAAATTACAAGATCTTCAGAAATATGATTAAGAATTTTCAGCTACAATAAAGCATTTCTACATTAAAAAAATATTTACTAAAGTAAAGGGCATATTCTATACTTCCTGCACAAGACAAAAGGCAACATTTTACTAGAAATATTAATTAGTCCCCTCCCATTCTTTTATAGGCCTTCTACTAAAGTTGCACATTAAGTGCCAATATATATTTATTTAACTGTAAGGCTTTTTGTCTGGAGTCATTAAAGACTTGTGTGCTTCTGTACAGCGTGACATTACTTTTCCATTAATAACCAGAGAATGTTTTGTGAAAGAGGGTTTAAGTAATAAAAGTTTAGACACCAAAACTGACTAAGTCAGTAAATTGTGTGCAAATCCTGATAATCATTATAGTGTGACTGTGGGAGACAAACAGTGAATAGGCAGATTACTCTATGAAGCCCTATCCACCAAATCAGAAGACAGTTAGGAAAAGGGCAAAGGTCCATATAGTTGTAGTTATTAGGATTATTACACTGTGGTATACAGAAATAGTGTATTGGGCGTTTGGCACCTAATCTCTATACATGTTCTGCTAGATATAACTATTGGGACTTCTAGGAAAAAATTGAACTACATGATTAAGGATAGTTTAATGATACATACAGTAAGACATTTTAAAAGGCCATGTACATTTGTTATCTAAACAGATCTAAACAAAGTCGCTCCCCTGCCAACATTGTGGCCTACACCTATAGAAGCTTCATGTAATCTAGTTAGACATACATGTAGTTTTCCCATGTAACCTGCCCAATTCTAGTTTTAGTCTTCTATTTCCAAAGCAGCAATCAAGGCAGCTTTGTTTTTACTGAATACAACAGTTGTTACGATGACCATTTGAATCTTTAAAACGGAGGCGCATTTTGGGACGATATTTCTCCAAATAGAGAAGCTGCTTGCTGTTAAAAGCTCCACGTCGCTTCCTAAACAAAAGCACAGAATGTATTAATCATAAAATGTTGTTCAAATAGCAACTTTATCCCTTGAAACTTTCTGTTCAAGATAGAATTGTTCTTTTTTTATGGCCCATTTTCAGTTCCTTACCCAACTTTTACATCACAGTATTTAGTTTACTACTCCTGCACTGCAATAAATTATAAAATATCTTTGTATACTTTACTTCAGCAGACTATTTAAATTATTTTAACATCAGAACAATCCTATACTGGAAGAGAGGCGCCTGTCTCTGTGTGCAACTCATTAAGGCAGTCATACTGTATGTCCTTCAACAGACTATGTAGCAGAATCCTACCAAATGTGGGATGAAGTTGAACATTCTTCATTCTGAAACATGGCTTCTGAATCAAATCCAAAGGAATCATTCTGAAAATTATTTCAGAAAATCATATGAATTAAGAAATGAGGTAAATATTTCAATACTTACTGCCTTATGAACTGCACCGCATCCTCATACTTCATTCCACATTCAATAAGTGCAAGGGCAACCAACACAGGTGCTCTAGAAAAATAAAAGATTATAGAAATCTGTGTGTCTACTATTAACAAAGGATATCTTGTAAATAAACTTTCCACAACATAGGTTTGTCTAACAATATCTGGAACATGGAAAATACATTTTGTTTCAAGAAGAAATTACTGCATCCAGAAACTTTTGAATCATTTTAAGACAGCTTGGCAGAAGCAATATTTAGATTGTCAGAATTGTTTTGAATTTTGCATAAAGCAAAATTCAGTTGGGGTAAGTAAAGCAAAGTTGGTGCAGAATGCTCCCTTCTTCCCTCAATAATGTCAATTACCGTAGTATGGAAGCTGCTCTAGGAAGGAGAAAGAGAGACGTACACTAGCCTTGTCATTCAGTTCCTACCATCATCCACCATTACCATTATTTTTTGTCCTAATCTTCTCCCCCTTCCCAAAACCACTTCTGCCTATTCAAATACCTGATGTTATTGCATATAAGCAGGGACCACTCAATTGCTATTACAGACACAGAATAGTCCATACATACCTAAAACACTATTTCATACACCATTCTTAACCACCAGTCAGCCCAACTGGGCACTGTAAGACGATCCATACTGGAGAAAGGCTAATATGCTATTAAACAGAATCTCATTAAATTTAAAGCAATCCAACTCTTATTTTTGTGTATCCCGATGCAATTAAGCTTACATAATACTAATGGGTTCAATTAATACCAGTATATTTAAAAAATATTAGTATGTATTCATTTTGTTTGGGTATCAACTTCACAGACTATTTCAATCCAAGTAAAATTAGTTAATAAAACCTATCAAAAGGACAGGACATTTTTTTGCCAATTCTAGTTGTACAGAACTATCAGGTCAAACCTTTATGATGGTCATAGACGTAATACAAAAGTATAATTTTTATGACTTCAAGGTTTCAATTTACCTTCCAAGACCAGCAACACAGTGTACAGCAATGCAACAGCCAGGCTCTTCACGAAATTTAACTTTCAGAAGATTTAGCCAATCATCAACGATCTGAAGAGATGGTGGTGCCCCATCATCAAAAGGCCAGTCCTGGAAAGTATGCATTAATTGTTTTAGATCTCATATTCTCAAAATCACAGTTACAAGTTAATAAAAATTGTTATTTAAATTATGTCAGATAATAATGGTTTTTACATCTACATTTCTGAGAAACTTCTATTATGCCAGTGCTGCTCAGTCACAATAACAGATATTTCCATCTCACTTGTTTAGGAGGTTAACTCTTTGTTATGAATTCAGTACACAAGTATTAATATTTAAGGCACAATATATAAAGTATTTTAAGAACTTCACTAAACATGATTTTAAGTTATCATATTCATATGATCACCCATCTCAGACAATATAATTTTGGATGGCATACCAAACAACCATAAAAACATTTAAAAATACCAAAATATATATATACAGTATTATAAAAGACCGAGATAGACAGCCAGTTTGATTTAATGGCCAAGGCACCAGGCTAGAAACCAGGAGACTCTGGGTTCTAGTGCTGCCTTAGGCATGAAAGCCAGCTGGGTCACTTTGGGCCAGTCACTCTCTCTCAGCCCATAGGGTTAGCTTTGGGCAACAAGTTGGTTGATCAATTCTGGTCTAACGAATGAGCCAACACTTGGTTGATTTGGGAAAATAAGTGAGCCCTGCACTTGCAACAAAAATGCTAGGAAGGAAAATCCTGAGAGAGGTAATGAGATTATAAACAATGGAGCCATCTAGTCAGATTATCATTCCCTTATGATTCCCCAGGCTCAGATTCTTGACACAACCAAGTTTCAATAGATTTCTGAAAGGTCTGGATAGATGGGGACTTCAGAAGGAAAAAGCTATCTCCTGGGTTCCATCATGTATCTTCCTGCCCCACAGATGGGACCCACAATATGACTCTTCTGCCAGATCTGATGGAATGGGCACAGGTAATTGGGAAGGTACAGTCCTTCACTTTTTAACTTGTGATTGTGCAATACCCTACCTGTTAGCAACACTATCTGGCTGAAATTTCTTCATATTTTCATTCCAGGCTTGTGTTATTTTCAGGCTGCATGCTATTTTTTAAGACTATATCCTCCCATTCCTAGTAAGATTAGGTATTAATTCAAATATTAAACTTTAATGCTCTGGATTAATGTATGATGAATAACAAGGAAGTTCACAGGCTAGTATTTCAAATTGTTCAAGTAAGCTACTTACCAAAACCTGAATGCCTTCTTTTTCTAATGGAGCAGTGTCATAAGTGGCTTCACATACTCTTACTATTGTAGTTACTCCATACTTCTTAAGTTCCTAAAAGAAAATCAGAGTTATGTCTTAACTGTATCAACTATGCTAATACTTATGGTTTTAGTACTATATCTGGTAAGAAGTTAACAGTTTATCATATCTAGTGATTTGTTTTTCAGAGTATCTCACTCTTACCCATTATAGTAAATCACAATATAACCCTCCATGCAGCTTGAGCTGCCTTTATGGAGCCTCGCCTTGTTTTTAAATGTATTTAAATGCACTCTATGAATGAGAAACTGGACAACCATACAGAAACAAATCTGAACCATCTTTTATCTGACCAAAGAGAAAGATACTGAAGTCAACATAAGGGACTGAAATATACTTTTTAGGAGACCACTATGATTTTAAAAGTTAAAACCACAGAATAAATCAGCATTTTGGATACTACTTACCTCTATGAACTTGTTTAAAGTTGCATTGGTTGGATTATGAGTGATAAGGAATCTCATGTTCTTGTAGGTGATTTCCACAGGAGCTGGGCGGTTCATTCGGGCCATGGTTTAATTTAGTTAAAATGTGCAATGACTGACACTTTCTTTTTTAAAAAAAAACCTAACTGATTAATGGAGAAATTAAAATCTACTTCACAAAAAGCCACTAAAAGTTTCCAGTGCCAACAAATATGAAGTTGGAAGGAAAAGGGAATGAAATGAACCTCCTAAACAAGAAGCAGCAAATCTTCAATCTTGTAATACTGAGGCAAAAAGAAAGGCAGTGCAGCGAGGTTACCCCATCCAGGTCAGAACTCCTTTGTAAAATGCGCTGCCAATTTCAATCCAATACTTCTGCTTATTGTGGTAACCACTCTTTTAAGGGGGCTTCTTGGTGGAGCAGTAATCAATTTCTACAGTTCACTTGTCTGCATAAAGGCCGTGCTGTGCCTGGCAGTAGTCCCCACTGCCCTTCAGAAACTCCATAAATGTGTGACCGAGAACACCACAGAACTGCTGAAAAGAGAAAAAGGAACAGTGGTCAATGGCCAAGAATACACTAAGAATACAATCATTGTAAAGTGTTAAATAAATATGCAAGAGTCAGGAAATGTAACTAAGAAGTGTTCTGAATTTTCAAACAAACTAAAATAGCCACACAACCTCATTAGGTATTAATCACATTGCAGGTTATAAGATAACCTACATATATTTTAAAGCAATAATGAGCAATAGGCCCCAGAATTCCCTCTATAGCCCACACTAGAGTATACTAAGATTTCACAGTAAACATTTAATGGCAGAACTTCAGCAGCATGAGTTTTCTAACCAAAAATGGGGAAACAAGGATGGAGATGGAGGCACAAGACCTTTGGACAATGAACAGTTCACATTCCTACTCTTAAACCATTATAAAGAAAAGTCAGTTCTATCCTTTTGAAAGGCCCCCTACAGTCCAACCAATTTCTTGGGACAATAAATTGCACCTGTTAAGCATAGTTCATGGCTTGCTTTTAACCAAGAGTGAAACTTTGGGTGAGTAATAGAAGTAACGTTCAGGCTAGTAATTCTTACTTATTCTGTTTCCCAATGAGGGGGAAAACCTCACTGGCCAATATTCAAAATAGTATCATTTAAATTTAATATTTCTGGTGCACAAAAGCAGTCTTGCTTCCAGCAGCCAAGTAGAAGAGAACAATTTATCACATGTATCCAGAACAAGGCTTCTACATTAAAGATCAGTGTTGCCCTTCAGAGTTGGAAAAACAATTCACTATTTGTTCTACTTTCCTTTAACTCTTCAGATTGCAGCAAACATTCTAAATTAGAAAACAGGGACTAATAATCACAATGAGATCTCAGGTTCTCATTTAATATGGGGCATTAAAAGAAACATAGCAAGTTCTTATGCAAACTCAGCTCCAATCTGAGCAGAATGTCACCTTTGACTGTACTCTTTAATACACTATGCGAAGTATGATGCAGCCTGTTTGATGAAAGTCCCTACAGACCAATGCTTTAACATAGACTTATCATTCCATATTTATGAACGTTTTTATTGTATCATCTTATGTATTGATAATATAATACCACAATTATATTATGACATAAATACTATTGTTTCACAAGGCTTCACAGCTACTCTAAGAGGAGCCAATAAATAGCAAATTCCAAGAAATAGACTAAAATAGTAAGGAAGTAGATTTATGTGCATGTTATTGAGCAAGAAAATTAAATCTATCCCAAGCAAATCAAATGAAATGAAAGGCCAGGCAAAATAGATTTGCTTACACAGGTATGAAAATAGAGCCAAACAGGATGCTCAGACAAAACAAAATTTATAAGGATTCTGAAAAGACTTACACTAGGTACACGATAGTTCAAATATTCATCAGAGGGAGCAAGATAAAGAACCCAGCAATATTATGACATAACAATGTACACATCATTTTACTGATGTGCCTACACACAGAATCAAAGTAATAAAGATGGTTCACACATTTAGCAGTCAAAAGCAGCCAAAGTATAAGGTTAAACTATAAATCAGATTTATTATGAGGAAGCCTTGAAGAACACATTAGTTCCTGTTAAAATTTATATTAAAAATTGGCAGTTGACATATCTAGTCTCACAAATACAAATAAGTACAGTAAGAATATCTTCAATTGGAATGGTAGTAAATGAGGTACTACAGACTAAAGAGTTAAAAATGACCATAAGCAAAGGTACCATGTTTCTGATACACATTAGGAATGTTCTGAAAGGAAAATAAAACTTATTTTAAGAATTTGAGGAAAAATACATATTTACAGTTGATATATTTAAACCAAAGCAGCATTTTACCAATATAATTGATGGTCTTGCTCTTTTTGCATAATGTTCCACAGTTCTAGACTTTTGAGCAAGATGTAGTTTCAACCCAAGGTTTTGATAAAGCTCTTCTAGCAACTTTGGGCCAGTCACTACACTAATTCATTCCAAATATGTTATGTAAAAAGGACTTGTGTTGCTCCTCTTTCATACTGTTGTCATTCTGCTACAGTAAAAAAATAAAAATAAAAGTGAATATAAAGCCAGTTCGACTAGTGGTTAAGGTACTACCCGTAAGGTAGGAATTTGGAGATCATGAGTTCTAGTCGCACCTTAAGCATGAAAACTAGCTGGGTGACTTTGGATCAGTCACTCTCTAATCCTAACCTACCTCACAGGGGGGTTGTTGTGGGAAAGACTGGAAAATTGATTATTAGGCATGTCTGCCACCTTAAATTATTTATATAAATTGTTTATATAAAGGTTGAATATAAATAAATTAAAGCTGATGGGAAGCAGAGTTCTTCAGAAATCTCTTTCATGCAACAAAATAATGTTGAGCAATTTATGTCCTCCTATAAAATTTAAAAATATTAAACCTAAATAAAAGAACAGAATGATGTAACAGAGCACTGTTGTATGCAGTGTTCAGCCACATTATTTCTGTATAACTTAGATAAAAGCAAGCATATGCTACTGTATATTTAAGAGTGCATCTGTTTTCTTCCTGAAATCCAAGCAGGAAGAATCAGAAATAATCTCAAAGAAACCTACATGCCACCATTGTGGCCCTATTTCAGTTTACAAAGGTTATTGATATTGAACTTTAATTAACTTCATGGGCTGTTTCTCAGTTTTGCAATCTTTCTTTTGGAAAATCTAAAGCCTCTTCTGAAATATATCAAGCAAAAAACATCTTCATTTGAACAAATGTTAGATGGCAAAATACCAAAAACTCTAAAATACAAAATCTAGGAAATCATATATGTGTGTGTATTTATGTATGTGTGTGTTTCTATATCTATCTATGAGAGGGGTAAGGAAGGGGGGATATTTATAAGTGGTATTTGACATACCACTAATAGAGAAAGCAGAAAAGGAAACAAAGTAGTTGAATATAGAAAGATGGGGAAGAACTTGAATAATATGATTGGTCAAAACATCTACCAATCTGTGCTAATTTAAACTTTCACTTAACATATTGCTCGCAGTTTAAGAATGATCATTATTTGCATAAATCCACTTCCTCTTCAAAAAAAAACCCAGGTTAAGTCTGTTTCTGTGCTTTGGCTGTTTTTACAAAATACTCTTAACCATCATCAGTACTCTTATATTTATAAAAGGCTGACTGGTGTATTTCATTTGAACTTCATTAGAGTGCATATCCTTACAGAGCATCTGACAGGAGGAGCCTACTCCAGGAAAAAGTCCCATATTTATTTTGGAGAACACCAACCAATAAGTTTGAGACTTAAAGCATGTTCACTGTAGAAAGCTAGTGCCATGTTTCTAAGGTAGTCAAGTTCCAGATAAGCTGCTCTTTTAGCCAACTCAAACCCTGCAAAAATACTATAAACATTTTCAGGTACATACTATTGTAGTATGCCTTAAAAACATACTGCAGCAATCTGCATGGAAGATGCCTGCATAATACTTATACCACAGGACTGAAAAGGTCCCTAATTAGTGTTCAAAATAGCACAGAGAAATAAGGATCACCTATAGGCCCAGAGAAGTACATAAACATTTAAGAAAAAAAGGAAGAGAAACAGACAACAAGGACTAAAACCAGAAAATATTGCTGTCAGAAGTTTTGCAGTTATGAAGTATAAACCTCCTCATTAAAAGTATGGGTACCACTTTAAAGCAAGTATGTTTTATGGACTTTTGGAATTTCCAATCTATATAACGTAAATATTAACTTATGAAATAATTAGATTGCAGCTAATTCTTTATTCCTATAGACTAATATTTATGGATTGATATTCTTTTGCTAAGTGATAACAAAGATTGAAATATTAGCATAAAGCTTTTACAATATTTAGATTTAGCCTGAATTAATGTCAAGCAGCTGAGCATTGAAGTGTAGGTCTAAACCCCCAGTTGAAACTCAATCCAGGGAAAAAAATCATTTGAGAAGACTGAAATACCCTTTAAATGACAGCCTATTATGACTTGCATCTTAAGGGAAGAAAATACAATGCTCTGACTCAGTAATGCTCTTATGTTACTTTAATACACATTAATAAAGTGCCTCGGTGCCCTTTCGAGTCTCTCACGTGTCACAAAAGGAAGTAATTCCATATACCAAGATTAAAATGCTGAAGCGATTAACAATCCTTGGAAACAAAGCTGCCGTTCCCACCAGAGGGAGGAGAGGTTTTAAACTGTTTTTTCCTCCTGTATTCCTTCGACTTTTGTAACGCGGCCTAGATACTGTGCTGTATTTTAACAGATTTGACATCCCATAGATTTAAGGGGGAGCCTTAGACCAATCCCTTATCGTTCAGCTGCCTTCAGCTGCGAGGAAGGCTTAGCGCGCCAGACAGCAGTTTATGAATGGAAGGAGCGACCCGTTATCTGCAGGCAGGAGGCGCGTGAAGGGAAAGAGGCCACGCCACCGGCTTCAGCCCGCCAAATGTCCTCCTGGCTCTCCCCCCCCCCCCACCGCTTCGTGACTCACTCGGCGGTAGCGCAATAGCCCTCAAGCTCTCTACCACACGCGGCAGGCGACGAGTGAGGCGGCCGCCGGCCAGGCAGAGCGGCGCGAACAAGTCTTAACTTGTTTCCCAAGTGGAAGATTACTCCGTTTCCCTTCCCCCGCACTCACTCTCCCCGGGAACCTTTCCTCGCTCACGCGTGGCCAAAGCGTTTGAGCTCGTCAACCCCAGCCCGAAGGAGATTGGGGCTATCCAGCACCACGTGAATGGGGACCACCCAGGACAGGGTCGGCTGTAGGATTTAGCCAGGAGCCAAAAAAATAAATAAATAAAGGCAGCCCGGCTCTCGAAGGGCACAAACTCAGAACTCCCTCTTGCTATCCATTTCCACGCTCCCAAAAGCTTTTTTCCCCCCTCAAATCAGGCAGCCACGAGACATCCTCCCCCTCTCTCTCTCTCTGCCATCTATTCCCGTTCAAGCCGATCAAAGGATCCGGAAGACCCCCTCCTCTCCAGCACACATACGTGTCGGGTACACATCTCTCTTCCCGGCTTGTCGATAAAAACAAGCTCAAACCCGGTTTTAAGCGCGGAAGTTCCTGCTCCGAATGAGCACACAAAGGAATCCGAAACTCGGATTGACGGACGGGGGTGGCGGGAGAAGGAGTGCTTTCATTCAGACCAGGTTTGTTCTTACCTTCCTTACATTGTTCGCCGTTGTCGGGGTACAAGGAGAGGGAGGGAGAGAGGGACAGGTCCGAAATGCCGGGCAGGGCTGGAGCACTTCTCGTAGTGACCACGTGCTCGGCCCGGTTGCGGCGCTCCCCCCCCCCAGCTGCGAATGTGGGGGTGGGGTGGGGTGGAAGACCTACATAGCCTGACCCCCCCCTCCACACGGCTCGTTTCCTAGCAGCAGTCCTAAGACCGGCAATTGACTGGGTTTTTTCCCCCCTCAGCTTTCCCGGCCCTTCTTTCGCCAGACAGCGGCGTCCCCAGACACTCCCTGCTACCCCCTCCGGCGTCCCCATCTCCTCGCTTGCCACGTCCCACATCTCCGACTACAGCCGAGGCTCGCAAACCGGGCCGGCCGGCGGGAGGAACGGCAGTTTCTTCCCGCCTGGAGTCGAAGGGAAAGGGAGGCACGGGAGGGGATCGGCCAGCCAAACGACCATTGAAGTTTAACAACGGCACGACGGCGGGAGGGAGAGGAGAGCCGCGTCGGGCTCGTCTGCCTGCCCTCCCGCGCTTGGGAACGGCTGGCGCGGGGACCCAGCGAACAAAGAGGCAAACATGGAGGGAGGAAGACAGAAAGACTGAGGGAGATTAGCGCAGGGCTGGCAAGACCAGGAAAGAGGCCGCTACTCACAGGAATATGGTTACTCATTGAAGACTGTAGCCTGATCATACAGCCTCGGTGCTGAGGGCGCCACCGCCGGGGGCAGGAGGAGCTAAGCCGGAGGGAACTGGAGAAGGAGGCGGCGGCGGAGGTGGTGCCGGAGCAGGGCGGCGGCGATGGACCATACAGGGCGCGGAGCAGCCGGAGAGAGAGAGAGGGAGAGAGCGAGCGAGACGGGGATGCCAGGAGAAGGCGAAAGAGGAGGAGCTCCGGCCGCTGGCGACGAGGCTGTTGCTAACGCGGCACTGACGGCAGAAAGAAAAAGCGGCTGGAGCAGGGAGGGGGCCAGAGGCGGAGGGAGGGCGCTTCCGTTCGTTCGCGCAAGGCAAGTAGGGGGACGGGGGCGGGCAGAGATGTCTTAAGCACCGCCTTGCACTCTCCAGCGCGCAATCGTGCGACGCCCCGCCCCTCTTAGCTTGACGCCTTCAAAGCTCGGCCGCCTGGCGTCACAAACGCCTCTTGCCGAATGGCACCGCTCCCGGCCAATCGGAGGGCTCGGACGAGTTGAGCCGATATGGCCAGGTGTGTGGCAGTGGGCGGGGAGCTGAGGAGGAGGAGGAGGAGGAAGGGGGGGAAGGCCAAGAAGAATGCTGGAGGGGCGTGAAGCGAGGGCGGGGCGAAGGAAAGGCGGAGAAAGCCGGTGGAAACCGGTTAGAGAAAGTCGGCTAACTAGCCGTGGCCGGCCAAGATCGCAGACAGATGGGGTGGGTGGGACAAGGCGAAGGTTCGCTCCCATTGGTTGGCCGCTGCTGCTATTCCTTCGACTCCGGTCCTCTTGTTGCACTTCTGAAAGGCAACCGGAATTCTTCCGTGAATCGCAGGAATCTAACTTAATGGGTTGTTGATTTGAGATGGTTCCAGAAGCAGTACTCGTAGTAGCCTTTTCCAACGCAGTGCAATTTACAAGCCGACCTGTAAAGTAGCATTACTTCAGAATATAGATGAGAGATCTTTGTATCCTCCACGTTTTGAGTGTTACGTATTTGGAGTGAGATTCCCCTCAAGATTGTCAGATCCCTTTAGCACTTGCGGCTAAATTCAGTGGTTTTAATGGGGGCAACTGCTGGGTGTGAGGTCGGCTTGTTACTCACGAAGTACAACTTCGAGACACCTAAATCTCAGATTTTATTGTGGAGCAGCGCAGACCCAAATTGCTCGCAGGCTGAGGATAAGAGTAGATGAGGGCATGCATCTGGCGAATTGTTTTCTTAAAAATTATGCCACAATTTGAGAATCAAGATGTCACAAGACGTTAATTTTTATGAAAATCTAATTAGGTGAAAGTTTCTGTCTGCGGCATTATGGTTCTGTATTATCCACTTGCCAGCTTGACCTGCAGGAACATTACAATCCCATCAACAGTTTCACAGCAAGCTTTGTTCAATTTATATGGTGTCCATTTTATTCTGAAAAGACTTTGGGTAGCTTCACAACAGATTACAGCTTTAAAATAAAACCCTACAAGTATTCAGTATTTACAATTCAGATTCTAGTTTATGTAGATGTGTTTTAGCAATAGAATATTGCTGGTTGTGTTATTCAATTAATTTCTAATATTGAATGTGACAAATTCACATCTGCTAGCAGTGGTTTCCAGAAGTCTTAAATTGACACTTGCCAACAAAAGAAAGTATCTGCACAACCCTTTTATTCTAATATAGTGAATGTTGTATTCTGAGTCTACAATACACTTTAATGTGTTACAACTTCTCCAGAGTTCTGTGCGGTAGGCAGTGGTATACATTACCTAAATAAATATATAAAAAATAACACTCCAGTAAAACAGGCATTTATTGCTGGAGATACTAAAAAGTGAAAATCTGTGTCTAAACAATTTAGGATTAAGAGTGTATTCCGTGTTAGGGATGTATGTAGAAGAAATAGCATTGTGATTAGATTTAGAATGATCACCCTCCACATTAGTCATGCAGATTGGGCATGAATCTATTTGAAGCCAAAAGCTTCTGGAAGAACACTCACATTGAATATCTGGATTAAAATAATCATATTGGGAGTAGGAGAATCTAAATTGAAATACACAACTGACCTTAAGGAAGAGGACAGTTTATTATCTCCTTGAAGGAGACAGAACTATTGAAGAAATACTGACATTTAGGTGGGGGAAAGTGCTACAATAACCCACCTAATTTTATTCATTTTTTAAAAGGGTAGCATTTCACATTATTTGTCATTTCTCCACATGACACCAGATTTAAATAATCATAGCTCTGAATATCAGAATAATACAATTTTTCAGTTTACTTTCTTGTTTGCTGATTAGAATCAGAAATCAACTACGGTATATATTTTTCACATGAAAATAAATTTCTTTGTATGCATTCGGTAAGCTAGGCTGACAAGACAAAGTGAATTCTTACTCTACTAAGCCAAAGTGGTTTATTTGGTTTTAAATTTTAATGTATTCTGGGAATCCAACCAGTTATATATTATTAGTAAGCCATTGCTACTGAATTGCAGTTGTTTGCATTTGTGACAAATGTTTTTGAAATAATTATATTAAGCTAATGTAATCATTGTATTTTTAGTGAAATAAACATCCAAATTAAATTTACTTATTGCTTTGCCCCATATATTATTTTTTTTTAAATGTGGTTCCTTAACTAGAAATAAGTTATATTTTTTTGTTTTGTGGCATAGTGCATTGTGTGAACCTAGCCACTATGATTTGTTAATCAAATTTTGAGACTTAGAATGTTAAAAGAATTCACTCTTGAGGCTTGTTTAGTAGATCATGGTTAAAAATTCAGTTTGCTATTGTGTGTGAATGGTAATGCAGTATAAACAGATTTCAGCATAGAAACTTGCCATTTGTAATGACTTCATATTTGTGGCTGTTATTAAACACCTTTTCAAAGCATCATATTATTTTACATTGCAAGTTGAACAGTTCAGTTTCCTAAGCTTTAGAATGGAAGGGATCCAAACAGTTAAACCTCAGCTGGAAAATCTGTTGGACTGATAATTTTTTGTTGATATGAAAATACAGTTGCTTGTTTGCTTGTGTTCCATTTTCCTCTTTGTGCTGTGCTTTTTTTCCCGTCACCATTTTGTTTCCTTAAACCACGATTTAAATAACTGGGGGATTAAGAATGGAGGTAGTTACAAAAACTTGGGAAGTGAAAAAAAATCCACAAATGAAATGTGAAGGAGATAAAAAGTTGATTTTCCCAAAAGAGTTCCCCAACACAAAGTAATTACAGCCCCAGAAAATATATAGGGATAGATGTCTACAACAGATTGAGATTGCAAAAATAAGGATGTTTGTAGTGGTTTCATAACAGGGCTCTTGCATATTTATGTCAAGTCTAAAGAAAGTATGTAAATTTCAGTTTGTGCATCTTAATGTATGTTTCGTTATTTGCCTCCATGTGCCATATACCATTAAGGATGCTTGTCTATGTTTAAGGAAAAAATAATATTTTTATTATTCTGTGATCATTTATTTCTTTGCAATGGAAAAGATTATATAATGAAGAAATTAATTCCTTATTCTTTGGAAAAACTTGGGTTAAACTTAATATCATTTCTGCACCTGACAGACCCATTTTGTATATTTGCATTCTTCCTCATTCCATTGGTAGCTGATGCAGATAAGGTTTCATCACAGCTAATATTTATTCCTATTCTCTTCCTCATTTTTGATGATTGGTTTGTTTTTCTGCTTGTTTGACTATCCATGTTGCCCCAAAACTCCAAAGTTTTGTGCAGTATCATCTTTAGGATATCACTTCAGTGCAAATATAGGTCCAATATGATTGTCAACTGTGTTTTTTTTTAAACCAGCTGCACTCTTTCCATAATCAAAAATATTCTAAGAATGCTATATGCATAAGTAAGGATGGAATGCAATTTGAGCTGTAAATTCTTTCAAACAAAAGAACCTCTTGCCTAAAGCCTAAAGTATCCGCCTACTTTGTGAACTTCACTAAACTGATAGTGTAGAACCGGAAAATATGATTTAATTAACAATGTAATGTTTTGAATGACACTCGTTTACAAAATAAACAAAAATGTTCAGAGCTAATTCAGTGAAACCAGCTTGTTATTATCTGATTTTTCTGTAATACAATAGAAGGTGTTGGTCAAGAAGCTGTTAATTTCATTATTGTATAGTTGAAAGAAAGGGCACAGATGGCAATCCCCTTCAAGAAAAAGAAACTAAGATAGTCTATAGCAGATATAATCCTGTACCCAGTTTCATATGAACTATAGAAGAAAGATAGAACCACTTTGGGGTAGCGGTTAAGGTATCAGGCTAGAAACATGGAGACCGTGAGTCTTAGCTGCACCTTAGACACAAAGCCATCCAGATGACCTTAGGTCAGTCACCTCTAACTCCTAAGAAAGAAGCAATGGCAAGGCACTTCTGAAGAACCTTGCCAAGAAAACTGCAGGGACTTGTCCAAGCCACCTCTGAGAATTGGACATAATTGAATAGGAACATTTTTGTCTTAGGGCCTGGAGGGAAAAATAGCAGAACTTTATTTCAGATAGTAATTTAGGTCAGTGTTGCTATTTCTCCTGCCATTCCCACCCCCACCTCAGTCCTGCAGACTGCTCTTAGCATTCCATAATCCTGATCAAAAAGCGGTGAAAAAGAACAGATTTTACAGCAGGGAGCTGCTGTGGCTC
>JANHJO010004515.1:81958-93015 GCA_032468235.1 Pseudoxyrhopus heterurus | reverse complement strand
GAAAGAAGATGAGCAGGAGGAGGACTCCACAACTTCAGTCACGCATAAGTAAATATCCGGGCAAAGCCGGGTAATAAGCTAGTGGATGATAAACTTACAACCTGTGAGCTGAAGCTTACTTCTCATCCTCCCAAGGCTTCCCTCAGCTGTGAGTAGTTTTATATCCAAATATATTTTATTCTTTATACTGTTCCCATCTTCCCTTAAAATATTAACAGAATCCCCAATGGTCTGAGAATCCATGTCTCCACTAGATAGTTGACAGTCAAGCTGAAGCTAAGTTAATCAACTGAAATTAGCAGACTTCCTCAAAATCCCCAAATAAATTATCCAGACCTGATGCACACATCAAAGGATAAGGTCTGCAAACACAAACAGAGTTAATTAAATTAGGTCTCCCAAAGGAATTGTATGTTTACAAGAATAAGCATACCTACACACTTACACACGCTCCTCAAGTGTGACCCTAGCTAGAATCATCAAGTACACACTTCACCCCAGACAAGCTCCCTTTATAAAAATCTGCTGTTGTACCCCCTTTTTTTTTTTACAGCCTTCCCCTAAAGGCAAACTGTTTTGCTTTTAGGAATAAATATTTCTTCTTTCCTCACAGCTGTCTGCATCTCATTTTTATTTATTCTTGCGTGGTCCCGGCTCGAGTTGGAACTCAAATTATTCTTCTGACACAGCCATGCTAGGGAACCTAAAGAAACTCCCAGCACTCGGAGGGCAGTTACAAGTGGCTTCATTTATCTGTGGAGTGTTTATGGAGATCCTCAGTCATCTAATCATGGTTGTCCCAAAGGTGCTTTTCCAAAAAGCAACTGGACTTTCTTGTTTTTTTCCCCTTGAAAACGTTTTGCTTCTCATCCAAGAAGCTTCTTCAGTTCTGAGTGAACTGGTGGAGAATGGAAGGATTTATATTCTTTGCAGTCTTCTGGTTGTTACTCTCCGAGAGTGCTGAAAGGACTGTGTTGTAGGCAGGAGATTTATTTCTTAAAGAATGGAAGATCCTACAATCTGGCTAGGAGTACTACTTTCTAGGAGAATAGCACAAAGTTGCCATGATGTTGGCAGCCTCTGCATGAAAGCTGAGCCTCGCATCACATCAGGCTCCTCTGCAAAACCAAAAAAGTAAGTTTGGTGATGCTGGGCCCTGGAGATGGCTTGAGGAGTAGGCCAAGTCCTACAAGGCTCTGGAGTAATCAAATGGAAAGTAGGCCGAGGCCTAAAGGGTGTAAGTATCCTCCATGTGCCGGTTGGATCTGCTGACTGGCTTTAGGCTCCCTTTCCTGACTGAATAGCTGGCTTGGGACCAGGTATTGGGGGAACCCAGAGTGACAGGGAGCAGAGCACTGGGAGCTTCAGGGATGGGGAAGGCTTTGAGAAGCCCAGGTTCTCCATCCCTGAGGGACTCCATGCTGCACTTAATGACCTGCACATTTGTTTAGCGATTGCATTGGGCAAAGCAAGGATGCGGCATCTTTAAGTGAAATGCTTAATGCCATTGCACCATGTGACCGTTAATGTGCAGCCTCCATTACAGTTGTAGGTTTAGGGGTATCTCATAGTACTGGGAAGACCCAGTGTTAAGTTATTGTCATCTGCCAAAGGTATCAAGTTGATTTTTGGTCATTTCTCTTCACCAGGCTCACGGGTGTTTCTGTGGGGATAAAATAAAGGAGCAGTCAATATAAGTTACTTGGAACTCCAGGGCTCATCTTTACTTTCCCCTAAATCACAACAAAATACTACACTAGGGATCTTAAATAATTGTGATGGGTCATTTTATCTTTTTTCTCTCTGCTTCATCGTGATTCCTGTATTTTGGACCCCCCATTTCCCTACAATGTTAACAGGGAATAGCCTGTCTTAGAAGATGGACACCAGCCCACACACTTGATTACATATGCTATGAAATATAAAATATTTGCTATTACTGTTTAAAATGGAGCTTTTTGCTCCATTCTCACTTCTGATACAGTGAATGAACATTCTTTCAGTGTGCAGCATATTTTTCTCTAGTTAAATAAACTACTTATCATGCCCCTCATCATCTTCGTGTGTGTGTATGTGAGAGAGAGAGAGAGAGAGGGAGAGAGGGAGAGAGAGAGAGAGTGTGTGTGAGTTGGCATTGTTTGCTTGAAGTTGATCTGACAATTTCATATTTGGTTCATCATGATGGTAAAGTATTGAGTTTAAGTTTCAAGCGTATTCTAATATTTTGGAAAAGCAGGTAAAGCAACCAATGTATTTCTTTCTTTTAAAAAAAAAAAAAAAGACTGCTTACATCAGCCAGAGTGGTCTATTAGATACCTATGAGAAACCCATAAGCAGGACCTGAGTACAATAGTACTTTCATGCTAATGTTTGCCAGCATACAGATTTCAGGGGCAAGTGGCCTCTAATACTGGAGTTTTTCTCAAGACTTTCTAGCACTTTTCTCTGCGGTAATTCTATCTTCTATAATGGATTGTGAAATGTACTTTGTACCTGCAATAACTCTGAGAGTCAGCTATTAATAACCCTTCTCTCCATAAAACTCAGGAAGTAAGTCCTATTGAACTTGGTGCGATTTGCCTCTGAGTAGACATGAGTAAAGTAACTTGCCATTGCTTAATGACCTTTGACTAGGATATTTAGAACTTGCACTTTCTACTTACTTACAAAGACGGCTCTCTTTTCCAAATCCCAGTTGCAAGAATTGGCCTTCCTTTAATGGGCAGGATCACTTCCTTCATAAATTCTCATATTTAGAAATAATTTTGCTTCTTAAACTTTGCTTAACCTTTAAAGCACAACATCCCGAATCAAATCCCATCAGAAATCTTTTTTATATGATACTTTTCAGCATACTCTTGTCACCTGGTTAAAATCATGATCATTTATCATTTCAAAACTATTCTTTGTTTTTCTTAAATCCCTGATAAATCTCTCTCTCTCTCTGTTTATATTGTGGGCTAAAATTATTATTGCAGTAGATGGCACAAGGTCTAGAAGCAGACTTCTCTTGACAGTACTGGACATGATTTTCCTGAACTCTGAATGGTTTTATTCTATTTTTAAAACATTATATAAAGTATACTTAAGAGAAGACTCTGGTGCATCTGGTTTATGTTTATAGAAGAATACCTAAGGGTGTTATAGAAAAGGTACATAGTGTCTTTTCTGTGGATTTAGCTTTGAGCTAGCCTAAGACTTCTTGACATACTTGATGAGGATTTTTGTTTACATTTAATTTATTTATTTAATACATTTCTCAGCCACCTTCTGAGATTTCAGTCCTCCTAAGGAGGGAGAGGGAGAGGGAGGGAGGGAGGGAGGGAGAGAGAGAGAGAGAAGGAACTACCATACAAAGGCACATATTATGTCCTGAAATTGTGAACTAGAGAAAGAATACCATCTCATTCATTATTCATTTTGATTTTTATTGTACCTTTTTAATTTGTTTTTATTAAGAAATACATAATACACAGGGCAACTATTTATTATATTTTTATCCAGCCTTATTGCTTTATAAGTAATCCAAGGTGGTGAGCATACCAAATACCCTTCTGCCCTTCTCCATTCCCCACAACAACAACCCTATGAGGCAAGTTTGGCTTAGAGACAGTGACTGGCCCAAGGTCATCCAGCCAAGTTTCATTCCTAAAGCAGACTAGAACTCATAGTATCCTAGTAAATGGCCCAAATTTACCGAGCTGGCTTTCATGGTTAAAGCAGGACTAAAACTGTCTCCTGATTTCTAGGCCAGCACCTTTAACTACACCAAACGGGAATGGAGGTGAGAAGATTGGCTCCATTGCTATTGCTGTTGCTCTATAAGCCACAAAATACCTGACTGGGATGATAGGTGTTAGATCCCAGCTCTACTGTCAACCAGCCTGCAAAATTCCGGAATATTTAACAATTCACTCTCATGAACCAGTACAAGCCAGCTTCAGCACATCATTAGTTATAGACAGTTGTGGAGCAGTAAAGCCCATAAACTACCAGAGTGGTCCAGGAGCTGCACTTCCAAGCCAGAGTTTTTTTAAAAGCATGCTTTGTATGTGGCTTACTATGTGAAGAATCTACATATCTTATTATTCATAGTCATGCTGTAATAGGCTATGAGAGTAACCTTGGGAGGCAGGAGGAAGAGCAGCAGCCTAGAGAAATGTCTGATAAACGAAATCTGAAATATAATTTGAGAAACCATCTCAGAATTGACTCTCTCTAGTTCTCTGGACTGGAAAGGCAGTGGAGGGGAAAATGCTTTCAGACTTGTAAGATTCTGTTACTTTAACCTTCCAATAAAAGTAGTATTAGTATTCTTAACCTTGGTTTCCTGGTCTGGGCTACCTTGAAAGGCTGGTATGTACAAAACCAAACTTTGTGGGATAAACTTGTCTGTAATGCCTGGCCCATGCCCCAACTCTCTTGATCTTCCAGAAAGCCATGAAGACTTGGCTATCTTCCCAGGTATTAGGGTCAAGATATCATTGGAGCCCAGTATATATAGTTAGCCCTAATGCCTGGGATACATATTTAATAAGGTTTGGTGCCAGGTTTTTTCCCTTGTATTGGATTATTTTAACCTTGATAGTTATGGGGTTCTTTTGTATTTTGTTTTATAAATTGGTTGTTAGTCTCCCAGAGTCTATATAAATATTTGAAATCAAAACAAAACCCGCTGGACAATGACTTGGAGTGACATGTGAATCACGAAAAGGGTAGTTATGAATCTTTTTTTAAGGAGTATATTCCTATTTTGGACAGGGTCACAATCCAAGTTCAGTCAAATGATTTTCAAAAAATCATGAGAAGGGAAAGGCCGTCATCAACCACAGACAAACAAATTGCAGACTTGTATGCTGAGATATTCTGCAT
Source organism: Pseudoxyrhopus heterurus (assembly GCA_032468235.1). Lineage (NCBI taxonomy): Eukaryota > Metazoa > Chordata > Lepidosauria > Squamata > Pseudoxyrhopus > Pseudoxyrhopus heterurus. The sequence continues at coordinate 88,143 of JANHJO010004515.1, read as the reverse complement.
TTCTATATAATTTTTTTAATTAATTTAAAATTTAAAATAATTTAAATTTTAATAAGCCTGTTGTGAGATAAACCTTGGGGAAATCGGAACAAATTGCTGCTCAGCCATGAAATGGATTGGGTGAAGTTGGTCCACATGACTGCTTTTCTCCCCAATTTTCCAGATTCTGCTGTTTGAAGTGGAATAGCCTCCTATAAAACTTTCATGGGTCTTGTATCTGTCTTGTTTTTAATGGGCTTTTCTTTGTAACCAAATCCTAAACCAGGTTTAGCACTCTGGAATATAACCAGATTGTTTTCATTGATAGTCCTGACTTTTAACTGTAGATTAAGCTATATAGGTAGTCCTCGATTGACCGCCATTCATTTTGCGTTCAAAGTTACAACAACACTGAAAAAAGTGACTGTATAACTGGTCCTTACAACTTACAACTGTTGCAGTTTTCCCTACAGTCACATGATCAAAATTCAGGCACTTGACAATCGGCATGTATTTACAATGGTTGCAGCGTCCCAGCGTCATTTGATCAGCACTTGCAATTTTCCCAGACAGGTTTCAACAAGCAAAGTCAAGGGGGGAAAGATGAATTCACTTAACAACGATATGATTTGCTTAACAACTGCAGTGATTTGCTTCAATGGGGCAAAAAAGTTTGTAAAATTGGGCACCACTCTGTTAAAAACAGACTTACTTAACAATAGAAATTTGGTCTCATTTATGGTTGTATGTTGATGACTACTTGGGCTACTGATTCAAAAAGTCTAACAAAACTCAACTGCCATGTAGTAAATGATTTAATAGGTACACAACATCCCTTTCTTCTCCTCTCTTTTTTCTCTAAAATTTTCAAACCAGAGGTGGACCAGAGGTGGACTGCAGAGTTTTCAAACCAATGGTGGACCACTATCGATGGACTGTATTCAGTTTAACAGGGCTGTCAAACTGGCGGCTTGCAGGCCGAATGCATCACGTGCAGGCTATACTCACTCCAGCTCCGCGAAGGGACAAAACATCACAATATATCACGTGACGCTGCGAGTTTGACACACGTGGCATAGCAGATCTCAGTTGGTGTGTAAACTTTATTCAGAACCTGGCTGTTACCTGTTCTTATGCTTTTAACTGCCTAGCTTGTTTTTAATTAAACATATATATAAAAAAAACCTTCACAATTGAATATGACAGGCTCTTTTGGCCTTGCGGGCGTTGGATGGATGTTGTTGCACCTTGACTGTTGAAACAGCTCTATGAGACCATTTTTCCTCAGGCAGAGAATAGCCAGCAGAGGCTCCCAAGCGACATGCTGGTTAACTAAGGAATGCCTCTGCTATCTCTCATTGCTTTCCCAGGGAGCACAACAGCTTGCAGAACAGTAAGTGGCAAATGTTTATTATAACATTATGCCAAGCTAAGGACAAATTGTTCTTCTGAAGAATGTTTTACAGCCTTAAATAGAAAGAAAAGCCATTTGACAGGCCTTAATGCTTACCGAAGAAGAAGAAATTGCCACTGAGTGGCTAATTCTGAAACAGCATTCAAGCCCCTATTGCTGCTGCTTATTGTTACACTTGTTATTATGGTTATTATTTTGCTACCATCATCTAGTACTTTAAAGATAAGTATATCATACAGTCGCAGCAAATGGGATTAATACGCCTGTATGGCTGATGCAGCATAGTTTCTCCCACATGGCATTTCCTACCTGTGAATGTGGAGGTAGGAAAGACTGCAAGGGGGTGAAACAAATGAACATATTCAAAACAAACTCCAAACTAATTTATTAACACAAAAGCAATTGTTCACATTGGCAGGTGTAGATTGACTTTTCAGGTCCTTTAGGACTTATCAAAGCAGCTAGTAGTTTTACTTTTTTTCATAATGTCCCAAAGGTCCTTTGCATTATCAGCAGCTACTGTCATTGGAACATAGGCATCTCCTCTTAATTCCATCAGTTATACTGAAAATTTCAGCATCTTAACCCTATAGGGAGATTTCACCTCCCAAGTTAGTTTTCTACAATTTGAAAATGGATTTTCCATTTGGAAGATTTCAACCTGTACAGCCACTAGGTAATGCTTTACAAGTTGGCTTAATTCTTTTATCAGATAAAGTACTCTTATGAGTTTATGTTTTATTCATAAATATATATTTGTGTATATATTTATATTCAGGTTTTAATATACAGCCTACTGTTTTTATTTCTGTTTTCTGCTAGGCCACAACCTATGTATTCCATCTTTAAGAGAAAACAGATTTTTCATTTAAAGGCCTGGGAAGTCAGTTCCTATTTCTGAATTGCAGATTACGGTATTAAGTGGTAATCTGGTATTTGTAACACCTGTCAATTATTAATGCATTCGGTCTGTGATCTGTGTTCTGAGAATGAATCTAAACAGCAAATCTTCTGACTGCAATACCCACTCAATTCTTTGGACTTCTTTACTGCTTCCTGGTGTTTTGCTCTTTTGCCGTCTCTCACCTGTGAAGAATTCTGGAGAACCTCAAAAGGCTGTGTCCACTTCTGAGCCATTTAGTTGGACCCTATAAAAAGTATTGAATCGATAAAAGGCTTCGGATTCTCTCCCCCCTGCTCTGATTTTTCTGTGAGTCATTCCTGTCTGATGCTTCTGTATCATCTGTAAAACATGTCTTTTGGGAAAGAAATGAAACAATCTGTGCCACTGGTGCCATCTCCTGAGGAAAATGTGCAAAACATACTTCGTAATTTTATTCGGTTGTGCACAGCTTGAAGATGGTTGGAAGAATGTGCTTTGGACCTTGCATATGTTCAGAACCTCTTTCTAAGTGAGGTTATTGTTTCAACCTTTCCCCAGAGCCTGAAAAGATGCCTCTTCCTTAAGAAGGTCACTCATTAAAGTTAATGCAACCCTTAATGCAGCAGCATCTTTAGTTGATTGATTGATTAAGTGCCATCAGGATATTTTCAACTCCTAGCAACCATACAGGATAGAATATATCTTGTCCATAGATCCAGCTCCATTAAAATTAATGCAAGTCTTAAAGCAGCAGCAACTATACCAGGGCTTCTTTAAACCAGAGTAGAAAGGAGATAGGCTTGCTTGCTTAAGGGCTGGCATACCTTTTCTAAATCATTTTTGAAGCATGAAACGCTTGACTATTTTGCATAGGAAAGTCCTTTTTGTTGTTCAACTGCACAAATTTGGTTAATAATGGATATTTAATATTTCTATAACACCTGAGTATTTGGTGTTTTCCCTTTAGTAGACACGTGTGAAATGTATTCACAACACATCTGTGTTTTTCTTTACACTGTGCTCTTTTCTGAACTCATTTAATGTTTTGTTTTTATAAAATACCTTGGGTGTTACCTGTTAAATATTGAATCTCTTTGATCCAGGGGCATATGCAATAAATACATGAACTATTGAAAAAAATCTCTGATCCATTATTAAGAATAGGTGGACAAATGATGTACATGTGGGTTAACATCAATTAACATGCAATTTCATAAAATTGGTGAAGGCGCTGATCTGGAGACCAGGAGTTTGTAAGTTCTTGTTCCATCTTAGCTATGAAAGCCAGCTGGATGACTGAGTCATTCTCTATATCACAGGGTTGTTGTGGTGGGGAAAATAGAATTGGGTATGTTTTCCACCTTCAGTTACTTCTAAAGCAATGAAGGTGGGATGAAAATCTACCGTAATAAGTAACTATTTGCTCTGTATATCATGTATTTCTTAATAAAAAGAAATAGCGTTCAAGCAGTTTTTAAAATAGAAGCTTCACTCAATCTTACAGTTATGAACAAAGAAATAGCATTATGCTGCTAATTTAGTATTTTTTACATCAAAATGAAAAGCAGTTCCTGGAAAAACCCAACTCTATAAGTTTTGGAAATACATTTTTTCATGCTGGGGCCAAGTGTGGTTTACTACTCTTTTTCAAAACAAAAGATAGTCCCCATATTCTAACCATTCTGGAATAAAATTAAGACTCATCTGTTTAATTTAGCACTTATATTGTTAGTTGTGTTTAGATGATATTTTTAAATATTTTTCAATCCATTTTATTGCTTTTACTGTGCTGTTTAAATTTGTGGTAAGCTTCTTCATTGTAATATGGGAAAAGGTTACATATCACAATTAATTTGAAGTTCCACCTCAAATCTTCTTTCCTTTCAGGAAACATATGCTCTCTTAAAAATATGAATAAAATCCACACTTTTGTGATACTGGTTTTAAATTCTAAACAACTAACAACAAAATCACTAAAGATTTTGAATCGTTTTTAATCTACATTAGCCATCTTTAATTCAGAGATTTCTTCTTCTAAGATCAGAAACAGGCCTTTTCTTCTCAGCATTCTCAGCAAACTAAAATACCATCAGAACAATGATATTTGACATCATGACACAACATCCACTCTCAGATAGTTGCATCACGATGCCTGACACAAATATGTAAGCCTTGGGTTTTGTGTACATTGTTGTGATGGATGTTTTATTACTTGCTCCCCCTTGCTCCCACTGTACATGCCAACATTGGGATATTTGCAGCCAGACAAATCAAAATGATGAAAAGTGTATTGTGGCATCATGGTGCCAGTAAATAATGTGGACCATATTTATGGTGTACAAGGCAAGCATTGGCAGGAATTAATGGATTCTCCTGGCTTTGTTTCCCTCTCTCTTACTGAATGTCACCACTCAGTTGGAAAACATCCATCCATCTTTCTCAATGGAGCTGGAGTTGGGAAAAAAGGTGTATTGCAAGTTGACTTGACTGACTGATTTTGCACAAGTGTTCTTTCTGAGTGAGTAGCGATTGGTGGATTCCCCCTGTTCAACATGGGTTTAGCTTTATTCCAGTGTTCAAAAGAAGCCCATACATAAGGTGACAGGTGCAAAGAGTTATTCTGTGAAGCAGTAGAGAGATCTGCGCACACACACACACACAAATTCCACTAGTCACCTGCTTTTCAACCTGATTTATGTATCTTAACCAGGGTGTAGCCTGAAGACTTGTAGGTACAGAGGAAGAGTAATTCTGGAGGACAGTTCCCTGGGCCCAGAATGGAGAGGTTGTACCTGGTGAGCATACCTAAAACTCCTGCCTCGTATTTTCCCCACAAAAGCAACCCAGTGAAATGGGCTTGGCTTGGCTGAAAGAATAAAAGTTATCTGGTGGCTCTCTGACGAATAAAACCTTTTTTAAAGAATTAGATAGTGTAGTGTCAAAATACATCTGGCAAGGAAAAAAACCTAGAATAAAAATGAAAATATTACAAGACACAAAAGAGAGGGGAGGCTTTGGAGTCCCGGAATGGGAACTATATTATCAGGCCGCAACGATTACCTGGCTAAGAGACTGGATAACCCTACAAAATGAGAGAACATTAACAATCGAGGGTCATGACCTACAAAGAGGCTGACATGCTTACTTATGGGAGGAAAAAAGTAAACCCCAAGGCTACTTTCAGAGACACTACATAAGAAAGGCACTCTTGAAGACCTGGGAAAATATAAAAAACAAATTCTATCTTAAGGTTCCAAATTGGATTTTGACTACAGAAGCAATAACTTACCCAAACCTTTTTGGCCAAAGGGAAAAATTAACATACAAAGACATTTTGAATGAAAGGGGAGAACTAAAAACAAACCAGGAATTGAAAGACCAGGGCATGAACCTAGATTGGTGGACATATCTCCAAATAAAGACAAGGTACAAATAAGATATAGAAGCAGGGGGAATATATAAGGAAAACCAAGAAATAGATAAAATACTATTAGGAAATGAAGAGAAAATGATCAAAAAGAGTTATAACCTACTACTTAGTCGGAAAATGGAAGACAAGATAGTGAAAGAGACAATGATTATTTGGGCCAAAAATTTTGGATATTCCATAGACATAGATAAATGGCAGACAATATGGGAAAGAAACTACAAACTCACACTTGCCTCATCATACAAAGAAAATCTGCTTAAGATGTTTCACAGAGGGAATCTTCCCCTCGCTAGGCTTGCCAAGATGTTCCCCTCAGTAAATTCAAATTGCTGGAAATGTAACCATAGCGAAGGTGGTGGACCTGCCCTCAGGCCAGGCTATACTGGGAAAGAATTAGAAAATGGATTGTAGAAATAATGGGGTACGACACAGGATGGAAACCAGAAATATTCCTGTTAGGGATATTACCCGAAAAAATT
>JANHJO010004515.1:57687-72137 GCA_032468235.1 Pseudoxyrhopus heterurus | reverse complement strand
GGGTACTCATTTTACCTACCTCGTAAGGATGGAAAGGCTGAGTCGACCTTGAGCCTGGTGGGACTCGAACTGCTAAACTGCAGGCAGCTGGGAGCTGAATACTTAATTACAAGTACAGCGTTACTTAACCCACTGAGCCACCGAGGCCCTGACATGGTCAGGAAACATTTGTGCTGGGTTTTTTTTTTTTACCATTGTTTAGATTTGGTGTAGACTTCCAGATGTTCTTCAAAGGAATTTTCTTGTTACTTAATGGCATTGGCAGGTATGAAACAATGGGCAGAAGCAGACTACAGATCACAAATAGTGTGATCTCATTGGAAGTGTCTTCATACTATGCCAATTCTATTTTATGAAAGTTTTATCACCTGAGGCTCAAAAACCAACTTTTGGTTTTCAGGAATAAAATGAAGACTTTCTAAGACTTTTATTAGTTTTAGTTTGTTGTAAATGAATCACGTTGCTCTAGATTGACACTTTAAATGAATAACTTGTAGTTTTGGTGTTAGTCATGGTTAGCTGTTGGCAAATGAGAAGGACAAAATTTTCTTTCAAATAATTACTTTTTTTTTTTGCTACTGAGAAGCATGGAAAAAAGGCAAGTTCCAAAGGAACATAGGGAATCTGTCAGAAAACAAAGCCAGCCTTTGTAAATCTAGTTCAGGATTATGTGCACTGATTGGTAACAGTTTTCTAACATTTCCCACAAAATTCTCTATGTCCTGCTCTACCCCAGATATAGCAAGGGCTGTTTTATTCAAAATATATGTACTCTGCCATCAGATGAGTGGGTGATATGAGTCTTAACACTCCAATTAGCTTATTTATTGAAATGCCTCATAAAAAGAATATTCAATGGCTTTGTAATAACTCTGTAATTATATATAATATATTTACAAATCTATAGCTAGATTTTAACTGCATGATCAGATTTTCTAAGCATACTTGGGTGCAGTCTTCCTATTGACTGGTGTTCAAATTTTGTGGTATTTGGCAATATAATAAACTGTGTATCTAGTGGCTATTCAGTCATTTAATATTGCACTGAGTAAATATTGAATCATTTGATCATCATAAACCACCATCTGCAGCGATGATCACTAAGATTATTTTACTTGTGAAGATTTTTGCAGAATTTCAAGGTGTCATTTTTCCTTGATATAAATGTATCTTTAAGACACTGTTTCTCAACCTTGCTACATTTAAGATATATGGGCTTCAGCTTCGCGAATTCAGAAGTTAGTTCTAGGAAGAGAGCTAATATATTAAAGAACTCTTATAACATATTAAAGTATATTCACAAATTTGGAATTTCTATATTTGTGAAGAGCATTGAATCAATGATGCCTAGAATGTGGCACAAAAGATGGTTATGTGTTGTTGGAAATATACTTCTGTACCAGATACAGATACAATAGCTACTTGGACCTTATGTGTTGATTCTCAGTCTTTGAACTGCCTCTTTATCGGACAAAGGAAAGACAGGACAATATGATCACATGTAGTCAAGGTTCAGTCTGTTGCTTCAAAACGGAATTGTATTAACTTTTATATACCTACAAATTGTTGTGTGTTACTTAAGGTTTTTCTCTTTTTTGTTATTCTATATTTAAATTTCTTTTGCTTGGTGTTGTACATCTATTAGTGCAGTGCTTGACTTACAATCCTTTGTTTAGTGACCATATGAAGATATAACACCATTTTAAAAAGTGACTTACAATAAGTCCTCACAGTTATGACCCAGGCAGCATCCCCAGGGCCATGTGATCAAAATTGGAGTGCTTGATAGCCCACATGTATTTACAACCATTGCAGCATCCTAGAGTCATGTGTGATCTTTCCAGCCAACTTCCAACAAGCAAAGTCAACGGGGGTAGATGGATTTGCTTAATGAATCCATGATTCACTTACAATTGCGGTGATTTGATTAACAACCACAGAAAAAAAAGTTGTAAAATTGGGTGTGACTCACTCCCAGATTGTTGGGGGCAATATGCTGACTCTGTAAACCACTTATCAAGGGCTGTAAAAGCACCGTGAAGCGGTAAGTAAGTCAAAGTACTATTGCTATGAACAATTTTAAGTGCATAGCAGTGGGAATTCTGGTTTCAACTGTGGTATCAACTGTGGTTGTAAATTGAGGATTACCTGTAAAAGACAGAAAAGAAATAGAATAACTAATCTCGTAGAACATCAAAAGTAGTTTAAACCAATGTTTCAAATGTTTTTATTTGATTGTTTCAGATAAACTGTCTCTCTGTATGTTTGTATTTAAATGATTCTGTGTATGTGTACTCATACATGTATACCTCTGTGCATCTCTCTCTGTACACCTACAGACCCAGACACACATTTATACATTCTGAAAGTTTCAGAGATCATTACAGAGATGTAATCAGAGATGAGTGATTAAACATTTCAGGATATGTTCTTCTGGCAGATGTTCAAACAACTTGAGAGCTGAGGAAAATGATAAAAGTACAATGAAATGCAAAGTATTTGAAGAGAATTCAGTATCAACATAACTCATAATTTTTACTTTATCATATCCTGAACATTATCTCTGTGCCTGTCATGAGCTCAAAATATCCGTTTGAAAAGCAAAGTCTCAGGAGGTGGTGAATGGGGGTGGCCTAGAGGTCAAGAGCTATCAGCCCCAGATTCTGCATGCCAAAGTTCTCCCTTTATCCAAGCTGCTGGAAATGTGAGATCTGACTTTGAACTAGATGGTAATTCTAGATGCTGAACTGTTAAGAGGTCAAACAAGCTGACAGATTTCATTGAAGACAAGCTTCTGATTAAATGGACTTAGTGGTAAGGAGCTACATTCATGTCACAGTTGGGCAAAGACAGATGTGCAAATGAACGATCAAATTTAACAGCAGAGCCTGTAGGGCTAACTAATCTGCCAGAAGAGTGTCTGTCTCTTTTCTTAAGACAAGTATATCAGCTCATAAAAACACAATTGAACATAACAGCAGAAAAAGCCAAAAAGCCAAGTGAAGCTCCAGAGGCATACAGTATTTCCTGTGGTACTGTATCCTTTTCTGACCAGTCTCTAGGAAGTTCTCATCAACCAAAGTTCATAGGAAGCAAATGGTATCCTGCTGTACAACTTACCTTCTTGATTAGGAAAAGTGATTAATTGTGTTGAATAGCTGTATACTTTTCCCAAAGGAAGAAACATGTGACTGAGGAACATTCAGCAGAAGAGTTAGAATTTCACTATTCCTTTTTCTCCTTCTTCTGTGCTTCATCCTCCATGCTCCAGTTTCATTCCTAGTTCATTAATCCTTCTTCCTAATAATACATTTGTTTGCAAATTTTACTGGAATAGATAGTCAAAGGAAAAGATGATTATGTAAATGTAATCTGTCATCTTCTTTCCTGCACTTTGTCCTAAGCTACCTGATAAATATATCATTGTACCGACAGGGCAGCCATGGTAGTACGTGAAAGTGGGATTGCATGGATTGGGGTAATGATTTTCAATAGTAAAAATGCACAACATGTTGGCTACTGCTTAATGTTGGCTACTGCTTAAATAATAGCATAGCTAAGGCAGTACTATCCCTGTTTATATGGTGACAAAAATATTAATGGGAGTAAAGAAATGAAATTACTATAAATAAATAAGAAAAGACCTTGCTGATCTCCTAAAACATGCATAGGTAAAACTTTTCTGGATTAAGCAGCTGGTGGATAACTCACATCTATAACAAGATGAAGAGTGTTTATAACAGAGGTAGGGAGGAAATAAGCTGAACCTCAAGTTGCATGAAATAATTTATGTCCAAAGCATGATCAGAAGAGAGAAGCACAATCTAAAAGAAAAACCATGATAGATGTATGTTGATAGAGATTCTCAGTCATTCAGACAGAGTTGTCTGGAAGTTGAGTCATGGCAACTGGACTTTAAAAAAAAATGTTTAGTTGTTTATCCACGATGGTGCAATGGTTAGAATGCAGTATTGCAAGATGACTTTACCCACTGCCAGCAGTTTGATCCTGATCGGCTCAAGATTGACTCAGCCTGTTTTTTCGAGAGGTGTATTAATTCCCCCCCATGCCTTGCCTAGGTCCCCCTCCCCGCTTCTTTCCTGCCTTTTCTTTTCTTAAAACTCCGTCGTCCCAGCCCATGCGGATGTCTTAAAAAAAAATGCTGAGCTACGGAGACTTGGCTGGGGGGAGGGGGAAGGGAAAGGCCTGGAATTGCACCTATTGTGTTTGTTTGTTTGGTCTTTCATAGTTTATTAAAGTTTGATACATGCTGTTTTAAGACTCTCAAGGGCTTGGGCATCCCCTGAGATCATGCAAACATGGGGAAAAAGGCTCCGTTCACTTCCCCATTGTGCTTAACACCAAATATAACAAGTATTTTTAAAGACAGTAAACTGAAAGATAAGACTCCTGGAAATCTACCGGTATAATATTCTTCTTAGGGAGGTTGCAGTGAACACACACCTCCAACCTAGAGTAGTTATTATGTCAGATCCTTAAATGTGGATCTGCCAATCTTTTGGGGAGAGAAGAGAAAATGTTGATTGTATACCTTTCTGAAATGTATAACCTCTCAGTATTACTTAGCTATGTTTTAATTGTTTTCTGTGTCCTGAGCCGGGAGGAACCTACATTGCATTTATCTTGATTTATTACCTTCTATGTGTGACAACTGGAATTTTTATAACCCTTTTCCTGTGAGATGGGATGGCTGGATTCTTTGAAACTTAAGTCCAACTGAAGAGTGGGGAGGGGGAAATTTTCTCTCCCTGACAGAGACGAGAGACAGTGTTACCAGTTTGCCAGGATGATTGTTAACAAAGCATCTAAGTACCTGCAGATTGGCTGCATCTGCATATGTTAGAAGGGAGGAGGGGTCTCTACCTTCTTAAGTGTAATTGTTTGTCTTAGGCTACCCAGATCTCACTTTGTCTTGCCTGCTATCGCAATTCTCCAATAAACATTCATCTTTTTAAATACATTGAAGAGTCCTATACGTTCTTGGTCTTGGGAAGCTGAGGCAGGATTTTCTTACATACTGCCTCTCAATTTCTTTGAAAAAAAAATGTATCAGAAGCCCGGGGGAAAAGATTATAACTTACCCACGTTTACATCCTAAACTAAACATGGAGTTCCCCACGTTTTACATTCCCATGGTCAATAATCCCAGGCCAGATTTACAAACAAGAAATTTTTGACCCCAAAATAAACCTTTACACACAATCGCCAACACATACATTGTGTGGCACAGTTTCGGCTAAAAAAAAACCTGTTAAATAAAAAAAATCCTGTTAAACCAGCTTTAACTCTATTTAGGGTCATTGAGCTTTTCAAATCACAAAACTTATTCCCCACCCCCTTCAAACGAAGAAACAAAGCAAGCGGACAGTGATGTTTTTTAAAAAGTTTTGCAAAGCGTTCCCTCCTGTTTCTTCTTCATCTTTTGCCTCGAGGAGAAAGGTAGCAACTACGGTAGCTTTCCTTTGTTCTTCGCAGTTAGAGGAAGCAGCCTTTTAAAATCATCCTTGCTGCTTTCTTTTATATTTCCTTCACACACAGATGATGATGCAGACGCCGAAGAAGGAGAGGAAAGAAGCAGCCGGTGGCCCTTCCCCCCTCACTACAAGTGACGTGAGTAAATGGGAACAGCGCACATGCGCTTAAAAAGGCACAAATTTGGGGGGCAGGCCTTAAATTCATCCAGCATGCACCAATCAGGGCTTGGCCTTCTTTCTTAGGGGGGCATTGTTTTATGAGAAACACGGTAATACTGGCCATACCTGATGGTATTACAGTATATTGGTGTATGGTTAACTACCGAATAACACTATGACTATTGTTATTGCTGGTGCTATTTTTAGAAAGTGAAATAAAATACTACAGCCTGAGCTTTACTTTGTGCACTATTAAAATACTATTAACAAAATGGTGGGTAGACTCACTGTGCTCAAGTACTGAGTTTACCATACTACTGTTTGTTAGGCTGGCAAGATTGGGCCAGTCTGTCCACTCCCATTCAGTGAGGAATGAGAGAAACACCCTAGAAAGCATTCTTAGCACAAGAGAGAGAGAAAAAAAACATATAGATGTTTCCTTGCATTGGTAGAAAATAGACAATGAAGCATCTTCTTTGATAACCACACAAATTTGGAGTGGTGAGGTTTCCAGGTCAAGGTAAGGTTTTCCCTGAAATGTGAGGCCTGCTTTAATGCCTCTGAACCAACCTCTGTCCTTGTGTTGTGCTGAGGGACCTGAGGTCACTTTCAAAAGGTGGCTGTCTTTTATACTCTGGGAAACAAACTGTTGGGAACACAAACAGTATGAAAACTTCCTTTTTCAAAGGTCAACAACATGCACCTTTTCACAATTTATCTCTTCCCACCTGGCCTGTTCTGTGAGTCAGCTAATGAGTTTTGCAATCAACATGCTGTTGCTACTAAATTCAAAATTAATTTACGCTGGGCACGCTTGTAAAACAAGCATTACTTGCTCAGTTTGGGAAACAACACAACAGGTAGTGGATTGGGAGTATTTGCATTTTTGGGGGGGAATGCTTTTTGCCAAGCACGGATAAATAATGGTGTAGAGAATTGCCTTATTCCAAAGCCACTTAATGTCTATATTGCTAATATTTTTGCACAGTGCCTTTTACCTGGCTTAACTAGTTTTGCAATTTGAATAATAAAACTTAGAATGTCAGGCACTCTGCTGCTACATGGGTTGTGTTAAAAGGTTTAAAGATCTCGCAATAAAACACATCTGCAATGGTTCAACCTATTTTAAGTTCAATCAAGTATTCACTGATTCCCAAATATTATTCAAAGGCCAAGAACAGCGATGGATAAAATCTTAGTTTTTAAATTCAGACTTAGCAGTAAGATATTCTTTGTAACCTGAGGGGGGGCATTTATTTTATATAGAGTGGCCTTTAGAAGTCTATAGTACTCTTAGGCATTTGGATATCTTACCAATTCACTGCAAATTGCCATTTTTTGGTGTGTGTATATTGGGTAAAATTTTATCACCCTTTCAGGATGATACAGACAAGAAGCACATTCAGATGAACTAACTCTACTTTATTGTAAGGTTACATTAAGAGAATCTTGCAAGTCTAAAAGTACATTTCTCTCCTTTTACCTGTACAGTTCAAGAAACTAGAGAGGGTTCTTTCTGAGATGTTTGCCATACCCACATTCTTTCTGTTGGCCAAGGTGCCTTTTATCTGCCCACTACCCTGGCTGCAGCTCTTCTCCATGTCTTGCAAGTTCATCCCTACAGATCATTCCAAATTTGATGAAAACAGTTCCATCATATTCAGCCTAGATGACTTCTTAAGAATTTCCTCCATAAAACGTAAACCACTATCACCATCTTTCAAGGAGGACATTACAAAAGATTTCAAAGAGGAAATGGTGCTGGAAAGTAATTTTATACTCTTGATTTAATGATCTTATGAGGGATCTCATTAAAAATTGCAAAGTTATTGTTTCAGTTATGATATACACAGCTAATATCCCTTCTCTCTTCACTGCCATTCCCTCCTTTAAGATTGTTTCTACCTCCCTAATATTAGCAAAATACAATAAAATAAGCCTTGAGAAATGAAATACTTTAGGCATGTGGAAACACCAACTATAAACTCATTTATAACATTGCAACACTGTTAACATCATTATCATCATCATCATTTCCATTTTTAATCTTCCTTTCTACCCAGAAAGCACTTAAGGCTACAATGAAATTGAACTTGCTTCAGGTTCTTTGTAGATGAACACATTTTTTAAAAACAAAATCATAAATTAAAATGAATATCTGTATTCACGGAGAAGCTTGGTCCAATTGCTGATTCTTGGTATTCTTTCTCAAAAATGTAGTGAACAGCATTTGTCCCATAATGCAACACTATAGTCATGCTAACTGGTGTGTTATCAGAACTTTATGTCACCATCCTCTCATTTGCTGCTTTCTGGAAGGTCATTTAGGAACTGTCTTGATTGTGGGGTCTGGACCCAGAGACCTGAAGTCCCTTTCTTAGTAGCATTATGGCTTATTTATTGAGACTTTTGTCTCCCCACCCCACATATACATACAAGCACACACATACAAGCATACACATACAAACATGTGTACACACATCCCATGTCAACTCCTAATGTCTTCCTAATGGTCATACTTGGCTGAAAGAAGTTTCTGATTGAAAATCTACATTGTATGGCTTTTCCTTGGACAATTGGTTATGGTTCCTTCTGAAACTTCAGAGGTTTTCCTCAGAAATGTAATCTGTCAATGTGATAGTGCTACTTAGGGATTATTTAATCCATCCAAAGCACAGCCATATGTTTTTCTTCCTTCTGTTTAGACCAAAGCAATCTATGGGGTTGCCATGCCAAAAGGCTACCTTGAGCTGACCCTGAATCCAAGAGACCACGAGACATGCCACGTTCCTGCAAGCAGTTTTAACTGCGACATCATCCTGAGACCCGATTTATCAACATTCCGGATCTTGCCATGGGCAGAACAAACAGCAAGAGTGATCTGTGATCCCTTTATGGTGATGGGCGACCCTCTCTTGACGTCGCCCCGACACATTGCCAAGCAGCAGTTGAATCAGCTCCGGGACAATGGCTTTGCGCTGTATTCTGCCTTCACTTATGAATTCTGCATCTATGGCATTGCTGAAATTGTCAATTCGAAGACAATCTCTTTTCCCGCTGCTACCCTACTCAGCAATCATGACCAGTCCTTCATCCAGGAACTCATGGATGGCATGTATCACGCTGGGGCAAACATTGAAAGCTTCTCATCCTCAGCTGGTCCTGGCCAGATGGAGATCTCTTTTCACCCAGAGTTTGGCCTGGGTGCAGCGGACAGTGCCTTCACTTTCCGGACAGGCATTAAAGAAGTAGCCAAAAAGTACAATTATATTGCCAGCTTTTTCACCGAGAATGGATTCTATAATTCTGGCGTTCTGACCCATAGCCTTTGGGACAGCAGCAGACGGCATAATTTGTTTGCTTCTGGAGCCCCAGACCTAACTGAGATAGCGAAGAATTGGCTGGCTGGGTTACTGACGCATTCTGCAGCTCTCAGCTGCCTGATGGCCCCCACTGTCACCTGCCGCAAATGCTATAGTGGGTGTAGCAAAGACTCCAAAGGGGCTGTGGTTGCCAGGGGAGCATGGAATGACAACAGCTGTGCATTTAACATACAAAATCATGGTGACAAGGGGACCTGGATAGAAAATCAACTGGGCTCGGCCACAGCCAACCCTTACTTGGTGCTCTCGGCTACGATCGCAGCAGGCCTGGATGGGGTAAAGAGAAAGCTCACATTCCAGGAGGCCTCAGGGAAGATTCAGAGCTCCACTCTGATGAATGCAGGCTTGATCCCTCTGAAGCTGGAAGATGCTCTTGTGGCTCTCCAAGAAGATGAGTGCATCAGGGAAGCGCTGGGGGATTATTTTGTCCAGTACTTTGTCAACATAAAGCAATATGAGGTGGAAACTGAGGAATTGGATGTAGAAAGGAATAAATTTTTGGAATATTTTATCTAGTGTGAAAAGAAGATTGGAGAGTTAATAGAAGCTAAGCAATGTAGCTGTAGATCAGAAAGTCACATTTCTTTTATAAGTGACCTTTTTAAGTGACTTTAAGGAACTCTTCTTTTTCTTATAAGCTGCAGTACAGCTAATAAAGGTTCAGGTAGCAATGGACTGATTTACTGTAAATGGTTATTACAAAAAACTTGAGAAAATATAATGCACATGACGTTTTAGTAGAATGTAGTTAATTTCCTATAGCCTTTATTTGAATATAGGTTATTTTGCATGAGACTGTTTTTCTTGGAGAGTTCAGATCAATCTACATGTCCTCTTGTTACATAGATTTCAGCTGC
Source organism: Pseudoxyrhopus heterurus (assembly GCA_032468235.1). Taxonomy (NCBI): domain Eukaryota; kingdom Metazoa; phylum Chordata; class Lepidosauria; order Squamata; genus Pseudoxyrhopus; species Pseudoxyrhopus heterurus. Next base: position 62,243 of record JANHJO010004515.1, on the reverse strand, counting down.
ATTCAGCTTCATGTCTTGTTTTCCTATGATTAATTACAAATTGGGAGGGGGGGATATTACCTCACGGCATGCCATGAAAAGAGACTTATCTGTTTTCTCTCTCAAATAATCAAAGCAAACCTTTCTCCCTGGCTAGGAAAAAAGTCTCCATAGATTTTTTTTTTAAAATATTATTTGGTTGATCACATAGTCAGCCAAATGTTTAGACTGGATTTGGCATTTTTGTCCACTTATCAAGTTCTTCCCAAGGATCTGGGATAGACAGATGCTGTTATTTGATGGTATTCCAGTTATTGTTGCAGGTTGTAAGCTGTGCTGAGTAAAACTGCCTTTCGCAATTGACTAAAGAGGGTTTGTCAATGCCGATGGTGTTCAAATAATGTTTCAGTAGTTTTGGGATTGTACTCAAGGTACCTCTTACTATTGGTAGTATCTTTGCTTTCTTTTGCCACAGTTGTTCTACTTCTATTTGCAGGCCTTTGTAATTTTTTTCCGGTTCTTTATCTTCTCTTCTGTTGTTTTCAGGTACTGTAAGTGTCCACTATCCAGACATTTTTGTCTTTCTTATCAACAATTTTAAGTCTGGGTTGTTATGTGACAGGCGTTTGTCTGTTGAATGTAAAGTCCCAGTTTTTGCACAGCCAAGGAGGTGGTCCACTGTTTTTTTAGCTTCTTTCCCTAGGTGGAATTTACTATCTGTTGCTGTCTTCTCAATTCTAGTTTTGTATGCATTTGTTCTCAAGGCTTGGTCTTGTGCAGCCAGAATTAGTGTTTCTGTCTCTTTGTTCAACTTTCCTGCTCTTAGCTATTTCCAGGCCTTCTTATATGCTTTACCTGCAAGGGTGTGTGTGTGTGTGTGTGTGCGTGTGTACTGGCCATATTTTGCTTTGCCTTGCCATGTCTCTTTTCTATTCTTCATTTCATATTTCTTGAAGTTCAGTTTAGTCTCTTCGGTATTCAATAAGCCTTCATGGTGTACTAGCTTTAGTGTGTCTTCTTCACTGTCCTTCAGGTATTCTTCCAATGCTCTTTTTTCTTCCTCAATGATCTGCGGTACCTGAAGCATTGCATGCTCACCTATGCTCCTTGTTAAGTACAGTCTATCAACATTGCTGCATGGATAAAGGGCATGATTCATTATCATTATTTTTCTGTTCTGCCTGTCTAATCAAAGCTTCTAGTGTGCAGCTCAAGGTTATTTACTTGCTGATTTCTTGGCTTATAGCTTTAATCTGCTGCTTTATTTCCAGTCCTTCCTTGATCTTCTATATTTCTAGGGGGTGCTTCTTGATCAGGTATTCTTTGCTTTGCTTTGCTGTTCTTCAGTTTCTTTTTTTTTTCATCTGTTCTAGCTTGCTTGCATTTGATCACAGCTTGCTGATCTTATTTTCCAACTTGGTCTTTCATTTTGGTGGTGCCCCCATTTGGCTTTTTTTCTTCTTTATTTTACATACAAGATATTTAGTTATAACTGCAGCCATGTTGTACTATATGCAAGTGAAGTGGTTTGCTTCTTACAGTGAACTGGTGCTTATATTTAATATTATAGTATTGGCATCTTTTGCTTTTTTATGCTAGCTGTGTTTTTTTGTGATCGGCTTCAATGTAGGCAACCTTATGCTGTTGTTTTTGTACTGTTCTAGATGCTCAGTTATTACTTGTTTCAATTCTTCTGTTTTAGTTAGAGGGCTTTGTTCTTTCTGAGGGGAAGGGTGAGGTCAAGGTGTCTGAGAATGAAAACAATTCAATAACTATGCTGGCTTCCTCTACTGCCAAATCTCCCTGGTTTGCTTCTACAGCCTGAACTTCTTCTGGCAAGGTTTCAGTTTCTTTACCCTTCTTTACCCTTTGCAGTTCTTCCAATTCTGCTACTGTAAATTCTTTATTTCATATTATAAATTGGTGTTGTTCTGCTTAGCGCCTCTTCTGCTATTTCTGATTCCAGATGTTCTTTGTAGAACCAGTGCATTGTTTTCTAATATCCTCTATTTATTGGATTTCATTTATAACAGCTAATCATTATACCTTTGTTTTCAGTCCTCATATATTTGCAATGAATAAATGCCTTTTCTTCCAATAGTCTTGCAGCTACTGGCCCTGGTTGCTCAGCCAACAGTCCTGAGTCCTATAGACCAGTTGCCATCATATGTTCAGGAATTCCAACAACCAGCACAGTTTTTATTGACCTAGCACAGTCTTTATTGATGACCAATCCTGTATGGGTTTCTGTAAATTATGTCCACCATATTGTTTATGGAGGAGACACACTTTGTCTGGCTTCTCTAAGAGACTTGTCCATATTGTTGAACCTCTGGCATAGCTTTCATTCTCTTCAGAGCACGCAAAATCCACAACCACTTCAAGGTAATGCCTCACTGAGGGATTATATTTCCATTTGCCTTTGAAGATGTACTCTCAGATGCTGAGGACAAAAAAATATAAGTATCTTATCTTTTCACACTTCGTCCCAGAAGACTCATTTCCTCATTTGTAATTAATTAGCAGAAAACAAGTTAAATAACTGCATGTTATCGAAACAATATCCAGTCTGGCTCTCTTTCATCATCCTATTTTAAAGCCTGCCCAGTACCTGCCCTTAGTTCACAATGATTTCTCTGCCAGCTCTGTCCAGTAGGGATGTGGATTACGGACTGTGGATGGCCTATTTGGTATATTCTTATTCATTTGAAGGCAAATTGAAAGTCTCTTTTGATATATAATTCTCCCTCCATGTACAAATACTGTAAAATAAGTTTAAAATAAATATATAAATTCAATAAATCATAGAAGACTATCTTAATAGATAAATAGTTTAGTTGAGAGTATGGACTCTGCCATTTTTTATGATACTCTACTATGTGGAATAAAAGCAATAAGTAATAATTAATTGGCCTACTCTGTTCAACAAAAAAGCAGACTGGAGTCAAAATTGTTTAGGACTAACGATGAGAGAGAAAATTTAGATTTCAGTTGGAATAGTAATTTTCTTCAAGAACCACAACACTCAAATTTTTCTTTGAAATTTGTATTCTTTGAACTGAACTGTTGTATTCCCATTAAATATCTGTACAAAATAAAATGTTGTACCAGAAAATGCATTGAAAAGTATATGTTGGTGAAAATAAGACACAAAAATCTGCTATGATAATTAAAATTGCTTGCAGAAAATGGGTGTATAAGGCAAAGCATGTACAGAAATGGTCACTCTTGGAAAATTCCAAAATGCATGTTTTTTCTTTTTTATTGTGAAATGGATGGTGGAATGAAATAAACTGAATCAAAGTTGGAAATCCTGAAATTCATCCATGCCTATTGTGGACCTGTTTATGGGCTGATCGTCACCTTTCCCTAATGGCAGCATGATAATCATTTTTATATGACATGTCCTCATGACACTGGCTTCATGCTTTGGTACTGAAGCAGCACTGAAACAGCTTGCAGCTAGTCCATCATGGCAGCATATTCTATAACCAGAATCCTTTTCTGACTGCTCCAGGACTGGTAGACTACATTTTATTCTGAATTTCTGGCTATTTAGCTGTGTCCTAACTAAAAGAGCAGACGTTAACTCTCAATTCTGTAGTTCTATGCAGGGAAAATCTTAAACCCAAAACTGACCAGAGTTGTTGAATTAAATCTTATGATTTAAAGACGCTGACCTTGTCAGCTGGAAATATGACAGCCCGGGTTTGAGAACCACGCAACAAGGTGCATGCAACAGGGTGCCACGTGCCATGTGACAGGATGAACTCTCATTACTTACCCCAGCTCCCGTTCACCTAGCAGACTGGTGTCAAACTCTCTGCCTCACATTGATGTCATGTGACATATCATGATGTTTTTTTGCCTTCACGGAGCTGGGGTGGCGTGGCCTGTGCAGGACATATCCGACCTGTGGGCCACCAGTTTGACACCCCTGACCTAGCAGTTCAAAAGCATTCAAGTAGATAAATAGGTACCACTTTGATGCAATATTCTGTGCACCTTAGTGTATAGTCTTGCTGGCCCCATGACCACAGAAGTGTCTTTGGACAATGCTCCCTCAGCTAAGAAACAAAGATGAGCACAGACTCCTAAAGTTGGACATGACTGGACACAGGAAACCTTTATCTTTTACTATTGAACAGTTTGGCAAAGCAGAAAGTTTAAGGTTTTTCTGCATAAAGATGCCTTTAACTTGTAACCACTACATAAATGCTTGGAAATCATTATAACAGTAATTCTGTTAAGGGACTGCTATACCTTGGCATTGTGTGCCATATATGGAGGTAAGGGTACCCATACTCCACCTCTTTACCTTCCACAGGAAGGGGAGGAGTTTCACATTACCTGGGGGCACCATGTGCTCCCACCTTCCCCACTACTGGTATATACCTTGAGGTGAACAGACATGTGGCTACATGTCTGCCACCATCCAATGAAGACTAGTGGCTAGGTTAGTCCGTTATATATTGTTCTTTATTAGTTTACTTGTAATCAATTGTTAATAATTAATTAACTGTGAACATTACTTTAACACCTGTCAAAAGAGGATATACAGGAAGGGACAGTTGCTG
>JANHJO010004515.1:31325-43213 GCA_032468235.1 Pseudoxyrhopus heterurus | reverse complement strand
GAATATTTGTAGCTCAGGGTTGAAATGAGGGGTCCTTGGTGCTCTCTGAGCTTGGTTGTTTTCTTGCAGACATTTCATTACCCTAACTAGGTAACATCATCAGTGCTAGTAAGGAGTGTTATTTACTGACAGGTTATATTCTGAATTTCTGATGACTTGCCTGTCTGTGTGGGTGGGGGCAGTTTTAGAGATTCTTTGGTTGGGCTGTTTACTGATGGGCTCTTTGATGATGTTGCCTAGTTAGGGTAATGAAATGTCTGCAAGAAAACAACCAAGCTCAGAGAACACAAAGGACCCCTCATTTCAACCCTGAGCTACAAATGTACTCCTTTATTGGAATCTTTTGAATGTTAACACTGGCTAGAAATGAATGGGAGGTGTTGTTCATTATTTATTTACCTTCCATTATGTAACGATTGTTATCTGGTCCTGGAAAGGAGCATAGGGATAAATACTCTGAATCTTTAACTGCTAAATTTTTAAAAGAGTTTTCTCCACGCTATCTAAATGGTTGTATTGCCTTTTCAGGCTGCAAGGAAAGTTTGCATATGACTTCAAACAACTTACAGAGTTTTGGTCTATAAATTTATAATTATGGTTTCTCCCATATGCATTATGACATAAACCTTTGGAGAAATACAGATTAAAGTACAATTGACAGTAATGTTGGGATTGTTTGTTTAGTGGGAGAGGTGCTTTGTTTTTGTTTTTTTAAACTTTGTGAAATCTATTCAAGTTCTTTAGATGACAATTTTCATGGTTAGCTACTGAACTGAGGGGGAGGGGAACCACAGAGTTGATTTCTGGTAGCATAGACAAGCTTTTGAGGGTGTGTGTGTGCGTGTGAATCAATCTTGATTCCTGATGCAGTTTTTTTGGTAAAAAAATTTTCAGAGTGCTTTCCATTGCCTTCTTTCTAAGGCTAAAAGACACTGATTGGCTCAAAAATCACCCAGATGACATCTGTGTATGTAGCCAGATTACAACACACAGATCTTCTGATATCAAGACTGTTATGTATTGTATATAGTATACATAGTTTCACTTGAAGTTCTCAGTCTGGTCCTCTGTTGAAGCGCTTTAACCACTCTACCAAATCATAGATAGGCTATGGAACTGTGTTCTAAATCAAGACACCTGGAATAATAGACAGACCTGATCACTAATCTAGATGAAATCTTACACGAGAATCCTAGTTTCAATATATCATTCAACTCTGAAGTTCATGGATTACTAACACCAGTGAGTGGGATTCCACATTTTTTCCTACTGGTTCTATGAGAGAGCGCTTTGCATGCACGTGCATGCACAAGCAGCGCTCAAATACCGCCCTCTGTGTCAGTGCTGGTGAGCCGAGCTGTTTTTTTTAGCTCAGCTGAGGTGCAGCAATCTGCTCTGCCACGCAAATCAGCTGAGCTAAGAAAACAAGGGAATATAGGAGAGGAAACGGTGGAGGCGTGTGAGTGGGGCAAGCCAGAGGTGGTATTTTCCAGTCTGGACCAGTTGAATACCACCTCTGACTAACAGATAATTACTGTATATACCTTGAAACAGGTGATATAGATGTTACAAATAAGCATCCTAATACAATAACCACTTTTAAATTGTGGGATTTCAAATACTTACTTTTGCAAATTCATAATGTCTGTTTCCTGACACTCAGTTCTCTTGGTTATTATTATTGCAAATCTCTATTCCAGTTTATGCAATCCAGTAATCTTACATCACTGCCACACCTAATAAAATTAAAAAATAGGGTGATAGAAAGTTAGTGTGGTGGTTGTAACTTTGAATTTCCTTGCTTTTATTGCCCAAATCTATATCCTTTAAACATTTTTATAGAAATTGTTGTTTCACTTGCTGAAACTCCTCTTTAACTAAAATGATCAATTGAATTCAATTTAGTTTTATGTAGTTGCCCTCATATAAACATCCCAAAAATGCTTTACAAGATGAAATAAAATAATGAGATACAGCATCTTAAAAGAGAAGATAAATACCCTGAGATTTAAGCACAGGGCAGAGTGCTGTATTATGAAATAAAGGAACAGAAGGAATGAGATATTTTTGGAGATACTATAAGTAACAAATTGTTCATTTAAATCAGCCAAAGAAGGAACTATGTGCATTAAGGTTGCTAGGACTGGCATTGCTCTAAGAACCCTGCTTTGGAAAGTCAGAAGTCATGTGACGTTGCATTTCCTAAGCTTTAAAGACAAGTACCTATACAGTGGAAACCTAATTTGCTATTCAATCCCATCAAATTTGGTAGGATTTACATCTGAGTAATATGACACCAGATTGCACGTTATGAGTTCTGTACAGTTAGCCCTTGACTTATGATCACAATTGAGCCCAAAATTTATGTTGCTAAGTGGAGACATTTGTTAAGTGAGTTTTGCCCCATTTTATGACCTTTCTTGCCACAGTTGTTAAATGAACCACTGCAGCTGTTAAATTAGCTAACACAATTGTTAAATGAATTTGGCTTCCCCATTGACTTTGCTTATGGGAATGTTATCACATCATCCTGGAACGCTGCAGCCAGTTGTCAAGCATCCAAATTGTAATCACATGACCATGGGGATATTGCAGTGGTTGTAAGGGTAAAAACGGTCATACTGTAAGTCACTTTTTTAGAGATGCTGTCAATTTGGATGGTCTCTAAATGAATTGTTGTAAGTCAAGGACTACCTATATATCAAGGCCTATGAGATCAGGATGATAAATCTGGATGCTCGGCAGATTACAGAAAGAATGCTTAATTCCTTTTTATCTATAGAAATATAATTAAGCAATTATATTAATCAATTATAATTGTGTTCTTTAATCAACTGTATGGAAGGAAAATAATTAACTGTATAACCAATATATTAAAGGAATTTAATTATAGAAATCATGAAAATAGAAAAAGGAGGAAATAAAAACAATCAGAAGATAAGAAGAAAATGTAGAAACAACAGTGGGTGGAACAGGTTTATTCTTTATAGATGTGTATGTATTCCCTCATTTAGATCAGGGGTGAGGAATGATGGGCCCTTTTATGACTTATGGACTTCAACTCCCAGAATTCCTGAGGCAGACTTCCTGAGTTGAAGTCCACAAGTCATAAAAACTTGGGAGAGATTCGACAATGCAAATGGTACCATGTGGGCAGTGGTGTGTTTCAATTGGTCTAACAACCAGTTTGGTGATCGCAGGCTTCACACGTTGCATTCGCGAAAAGTGAGAAAACTTACCTATTACTGCATCTCTGCTGAGTCAGAACAGCTGATGGGTAACATTTGAGCTGTCGCGTCGATCGGCTGGGTTTCAAAAAAGGCTACAAAAGGCAGAGAATAGCACAGGGGCAGGTGGGTGGGCCAAACTCGTCGCCGGAAGAACCGGTTCACCTGAACTGGCCCTAATGGAACAAACGGTTCGCCCGAACCAGGCCGAACCGGTAGAATCCCACCCCTGCATGTGGGACATTTTTGTTTAACAAATAGAGGAGAAATGGGGGAAAGCTTCACGTAGCTTCAAAGCTTTTCCTGATGTGAAGGTCTCAGACTTTCAAGTTCCATCCCAGAGTCATATGCCAACCAATCAAGGTCAGATCTTGCAGTTTCCTGACTGTAGAAGGGCCATGAAGTCATGGGACCAGATTTTGATAAAAACGGATGTGTTGTCATTATTATTGGAACTTCTGCATGGAACCTAGCACTAGGTACTGTGGAAACTGACTTCCCTGGGGGTATCTCTGCTGTCATTATTAAGAAGCTCCTGGCAGCTTGTAAGAGATTTGGGTATCATCTTGCTTGGCATGTATGCTTTTTATGTTATGCTTTTCAATCTGTTTGCTTGAGCTAATAATAAAAGTTAAATTCCCTTTATTTAGTGGAGATTTCATTGTCTCTTGAGCCAAAACAACCAATTGCCTAGGCACCTGATCACTGCCCTTGACCAAACAGCTTCTGTCCTCACATCCCTCCTCCACTGCATCTCAGCCCATGAAGAGTGATCCCTTCACCCTATTCTCTCCTAGGAAGTAAAATAACTTGCTGGCATAGTGATAGACAACCTGTGGCATTCTACTCCAGATATTGCTGAACTACTGCAAGTCCCGGCTGCCCTGAAAGCATTGCAAATTGTGAGGAAAGCTCCATCGGCTGCCTACCCTGTATTAGTTCTTTGCTTTCGCCCATGTCACCATGACCTGTTTGTTTGTCTACTGAAAATGCAATATAAGCCCTTTGTAACCTGGCAGGAGATTTTTCACCAGCTTCAAAATTATGGTGGTGACAGGATCTCGGAAGAATGATTGAAGGAGCACCCGAGTTCATGAATTTAAACAAAAGCCCTTCAGAACTTGGCCAGCTGTTTAAAACCCTGAGAATGATCGTAGGGAGGAGAACGATGGCAAGGGGAAGTAGGGGCTGAAGTTTGGAGGGAGCATGAGATGAGTGGTAATATGCATGAACTGGGAGTGAAAGTCCTGTGGGAAAAGCTTCATGATTTAGATCCTGTGTGCTGGGAACCTGCACTGAATGTAGTGAGGAGGCATTATGGTGATGCAGAGAGCTTAGGGGGCTAGGAAAATGAGGATGAACCATTGATAAACAGATGCATGCACAATGAAAAATGAGGACACCTAAAGGATTGTGAAGCATCCAAATCCCTGAAGGAATGCTAGGAAAATGGGTCCCGAAGAAAAGTTGCACTTTTTTTTATGGGAAAGAAAGGACAAACATTTGGTGGTATATTGAACAAGGTTGACGTTATTAGAAGAATCTGTCCATTTTTAATAAACGGAGTATGCTACTGCAGTCAAGTGATAGCTCAGAAGACGTGCAGAGCAGGGATAACAAGCAGTTGTGCAGCAATAATAAATTGATTATAACAAAGTTCTGCCATGGAAAATTGCCCTCTTGTTAGACAAATGTTCTGGAGGACTAATATACCAGGCAGAGATACCTCATTTCTTAAGTGGCCTACCTGAATTTGTGCAAAATTCCTAAATATTTCTAGAAGAGCAACAGAGAAAGCTTCAATAAGAGAAAGAGACAGAGAAAGCTTTGTATTTGTTTCTGAAGGTTTCTGAAAGTTCCAAAGAGTCTCATTCTGAGAGTGAAAGGTACATACAAAATGTCAGGATGTAGGCTTTTCTGTGTTAAAGGATGTTCAGTATTTACACTCAGAATAAGACCATATCTCTGTAAAAAAAGAATGGCTGGAAATTCCTATTTCAGATAAGCTTTATCTACAGCTCAACCTTTTATATCTACAGAATCACTTTTTTTACAATAGTCTTTTTACATGCATGTCACGGCTTAGCTAATAAATGTTTGGTTGTTTATGAATCAAATTTATATGGCCGCCCATTTCACAGAAATATAAATATAAATAAATATAAAATGATCATGACCTAAATCATTACATAATCATTATTAACAAATAGTAAAATTTCTAAAAGCAGAATTAAGCAAGCAAAGGAAATAACAGACGGGAATATGTTAATAACAGAGCCACCTCAGGAGTTCACCCATGCCTGGGTCCCTAGGCCTGCTAACATAACCAGATCTTGAGAGACCTTCAAAAACTCGGGAGTGATGGGGCTGACCTCATTTTGGGGGTAGAAGATTCCATAATGCAGGTGCCACAGCAGAGAAGGCCTGCTGTCTAGGGCCCAACCAAAGCTACCTAGACAGCAGAACCAGTACCATGCTCATTTTATTGGATGTGGTGGAATAGGCAGATGAAATTGGGAAGAGGGGATCCCTCAAATAACCTGATCCCATGCCATGTAGCAATAGCACTTAGACTTATATAGGGCTTTAAAAATCATCACACCTTTAATTGGATTCAGAAACAAACTGGTAATCAATGCAAGCTGTGCAGCAGAGATGTAATATATGCTTTACCAAAAACACACACCACTGGAGCATTTGATATCAGCTGAAGTCTCTAGATACCCTTCAGCATGGGTGTCAAACTTGTGGTGTCAGGTTGTTGTCATGTGACGTTTCACAGCATTTTTCTCTTTGCGGAACTGGGGTGGGTGTGGCCCTCATGTGACACATCTGGTCCATGGGCCACCAGTTTGACAGCCCTGCTCTTTAGGGACAGACTATATATCTTTTATTTCATGTTCATTGTAGAAATTATGGTTGTGCCATAGAAATTGTAGAGTGTCTATTCAGAAGGAAGGAGGTCTTATTTTGAATTCTAGGAAGAAGAATCTCAGTAGGTAGAAATGGAACTGCACTTAAATGACTTGAAGAGAATATTTAGAAGCCATTTGTACGAGATGACCAGGCTGAGCCCAAGGATGGGGTCAAATACATCATCAGTCTGGAATCCCTATGCCCCCGAAAGAGACCTAAATCCAAAGCCCCATGAAGTCTGTTGACTCTTATCTGGCACCAATTTGCCTTCACCATTAGTAGTTCAGATTCTTCTATATAACTAGCATGAAATAAACTTGTACTACTTCTGAATTCTATTCTGGCTCCTGATTTTTTGCACCTGACACAATTATGGAAACAACAGGGACTGAAACAATTTTAAGAGAGTTGCGGTGGCACATTGGTTAGGGTGCATTATTGCAGGCCACTTCTGCTGACTGCTGACTACCTGCAATTTGGCAGTTTGAATCTCACCAGGCTCAAGGTTGACTCAGCTTTCCATCCTTCTGAGGACCCAGATTGTTGGGGTAATATGCTGACTAAACCACTTAGAGAGGGCTGTAAAGCACTGTAAAGCGGTATATAAGTCTAAGTGCTATTGTTATTGCTATTGTGTCTTGGGAAAGTAGATAGCTTTAGGAAGACTGGCTCAGACTGGCTTCCACCTGACTCAATAGGGTATAAAAGAGAAGGAAAACACAATCAGAAATGCAGAATGTTGTTGCTATAGCTTATCACCAAGTTGATATTAACCATATAGAAGATTGGAGCCACTGCACTGTCCTAAATACAAGTGCCTACATTCATCTAATCGCACTGAATCATTGTTAAGGGGATGCTTCATTAAATAAGCCATAATGGCCCAATTCACACATGACAGCAAGCAGCTACAATTAGATTCACAAATCAAATGCAGTTGAAGGCTACCAATCACCTCACAACATAGGAGAAGACCATCTTCTATTATATTATACCATCCTAGTTAAATTTATTTATTTATTTAGCGTATGGTAAATACATGGACCCACAGTAGTTCAAATGTCAATGTCCAGTTCACCCAGCCATTCATGGAGAGGGTGGTCCATGCCGAAAAAATCATACACTGGGTTGGTGTTAGCTCTTGATGGACATTCAGACACAATGTGATAGATATTTTGTCGAGGAGCACCACAGTCACACTTGAGGGGTGTGACAAGACCCCACGACAATGTCCCCAATCTGTCTTGTCCTTTGTTGTTTATCTGTTGCCATGTATTTAGAGAGCCAGGAGTTCTACAAAGATGTGTGGCTGCCAACTGTCGTTAACTGCCAATTCTTCAATGTAGTCTTGCTGCCAATTGTTGCTAGACATTTGGTTCACACTACCGTGCTATTCAGGGCACACCATGAGGAGGTGAACTAGCATTATACCCCTTCCTAGTTAAAAAAAAAAGGATTAATGAGAATGTATGTATGTATGTATGTATGTGTATGTATATGTATATGTATATGTATATGTATATATTTCTTTCTTAGGGTTTTAAAAAAAATAATTTTAAAAGGTTGACTACTTCATTTCCCTTCTTGAAAGGGCTACTTACTTTAATCAGAGAATTTGAATGAAAGAACAGAAACTCAGTTGTAAGAAATCTTGACCATGTCAAAAGTCACTCGCTTTGACTGAGACTGCTAGCACCTTTGAACTTGACTTAACAACTCTCAGTGTTTTAACAAGAAGGCAGAATGTTTGCAAATGAGAATAAAATCCGAATATTGTTTAAATTTGATATAGCATCAGTGTATAATAGGAACAAAATGCTAAACTGCTAGTTGAACATCTCAACAATTTAGATTTAGAAATAGTCAGATAGCATTTTGTATATCCAGTAGCCATTTATATACTAATGTTTCCAACAAATTATCAAAGGGAACTTTTCCACCATCATAACTGACCTGCTATATTTGTAATAGCATCGACACTGGATGACAGGGCTCCCCCATTTTATCCACTCATAACCACACAGGCATAATAAACTAATTACCAAGTTTCATTGCTGATAATAGACTTCTTGTCTATAATATGTTTCTCCAAGGAGGAAAGCGTGGAGCCTATTAAGAAAACTGGATGGAGCTAGACAACCCACACAACAAACATCCAAAGTAACATCTGACCAAATAGCCTCTCAAATTGTATCTCTCTCCAGAGCTTTGGGGTGAAAAGACACTCCATTCTCATCAAGAAAGCACTTTCAAATTTTTGGTGGTCAGGCTGAATGCTTTCTGAGTACTCCTGTCCTTTCTTTATAAAGGAAATTCACACTGCCATTGGTAATCTGAAATGTGTAGTATCAGACTTTGTATGGCGTTCATTCAGCATTCCTGATAAACTCTGGGAGGCACATACAGAATTGTATTGGTAAATTCCTCTCAGACATAGTTTCCAATGGCTGCCTCCCACCAGAATTCGAAAAAGCTAAAACTCCTAAAACCTGGCAAACCACATTCCCAAACACTCTTTGGAGCTTCTGCTACAAACTCTGGAAATATTAATTATAAATAAGGTAGGTCCCATTATAGATGAATGTCTGCTTGTGAAATAAGCTGGTTTACAACAAGACCAGAGCTGTGTAGATCAGGTGCTAAGCTAACAGGTTATCGTATATTATATTGACACAGGATTCCAATGAGGCCTCAAAACCATGGTTGTGTTCGTAGACATAACTGCAGCATATAACACAGTTTAGAAGGATGGCTTGTTATATAAATTTAGCCATATGATCCCATGCAAAAATCGAATACTAAATAACATGCTGAGTGATAGATCCTTTCAGATAATAGTGGGGGACAACATAAACAAGGTTAGAAGATTAAACATATGCCAGCAACAAGAGGATGCAAATTTAGATACACTGATTTGGTCATAGCAGTACATGAAAAACACATGGAGTTGGCTGATAGCCTCCTGTCCAAAGATCTTAAAATCTTGGGAAAATTCTTCACTGACTGGAGGCTCACTCCTAGCACCAGCAAAACAGTAACTACATGCTTCCACCTTAACCACAAACTAGCATATGGTGACCCAAAAGTCTACTTAACAACAATTTATTCCCTTATGACCCCCTTCCAAAATACCTTTGAGTAACATTGGTTTGGATGGTCCCTTACAAAAACACCTAGAGAATACAATACTAGGCAAAAATATTAGGAATAACATACTCCAGAAAGTATGTGGAACTAAATGGGGAGTTCAGCTACCACCCTCAGCTCATCAGCCCTAAGGTTGGTCTTCTTCACAACAGAATACTGTGCCCCTATATAACATAACAGCTGCCATATTAGTAAGTCACCAGACTCAATGCACCATGAGGATTATAGGTGAATGTATTAAAACCACTCCAACTTGTTAGCTTCCTGTTCTAACCCATATAGCACCACCAGCACTGCCATTTATACAATCGTTTGAATCAATTGTAGAAATAGAAGTAGAAATAGCCTACTTGTGAATTAAAACTCTGTGATGAATTGTCTCAAATGTGCTTTTCCAGGAGGTAACTGTATTTTCTTGTTTTTTCTTTGAGTAGGAACGGATTTCCAGAGAAAAAATTGCAGACTACAGGAATCAGCAACACTATTCAGGTAACCCTGAGGACACCGATAAACCTCCAAGTGCTTCAACGACTCTGTAGGATGCAAATGACTAGCTGTCTGCAAGAAGTATAAATCCTTCCATTCCCACTATCCTGTCAGAGCTGAAGAAGCTTCTTGGATGAAAAGTGAAACATCTTCCAAGAAAAAACAAGAAAGTCCAGTTGCCTACTAAAAAAGCACCTCTGGGACAACCATGACCTGGATGACTGAGAATCTCTGCAGACGTTTGTGATGAATTGTTCACACTACCTTAATCTATAACTGCTGTGAGAGAATATTATGTACAAACACACACAAACATTTCAGTCTTACATTTATGTGTTCAAATTGATTTTGTTCTCCTTAATATTTATATTTCCATGTATACTCTGGTTGAAGAAAGCTGTTTATACCTTCCTAAAGCAGGAAATATTAAAATTTCTAACTGCATAGTCTATCTGGGGCCATTAGTTCTTCTTGAGTCCAGTCTTGATATTCCAGTGGGATATCAAATGACTGGAATTGCCCAGGTGTTGATAGCCTTGATAGTATTTCCTCCAATGAGTTTGGATTTTAAGATCTCCAGTCTCTTGATGTATTCATTTCTAACTCTTTTCTTGACTTTATTGTGCTTGATGTTATCAGCTTGAAGGATGCCCAGGTATTTATAGTGATCAGACTTGTAGATTCAGACTTTTTGCTGGTATTCTATTTTAATTATGTGTCCCCCTTTCCATTTTTTATACCTGTCCTTTTGTCTCTCAATTTCTTGGACAATGCTTTAAGCAACCATGCTGGTTTCATCGGGGTCTCTTCTTTTCTCAGTGGTATTGTGCTAGACTTATCTTTTATAATCTCATGTTTCAGAGTTTCCCTAGTTTGATGAGTTGGTTTTCCCTTTAAGATTTCCATCTATGGAATCCTTCCTAAGCGGTTCCTCACTTGCTGACTAACTAGGCCAGGGGTGTCAAACCCGCGTCGTAATGGTGGCATCACGTGACATATTGTGACTTTTCCCCCCATTCGCTAAACTGGGCATGGGCATGGCCAGCTTGTGACGCATCCGACCCGCGGGCCACGAGTTTGACACCCCTGAACTAGGCAAATTTGCTGGCAGTAGTTCCCATTTGGCCAGCTGGAATGTGTTAACTTGGCTGGCAAGGCTGTTGGCCAAAGCGTGCTTGATGTCTTCCCCCTGGACTGCAGGCAGCTACCACATCAGGTGACAATTTGAAAATGGTTGGTAAACAGATAATAGGCCTATAGTGGCCTGGGGCTGCCCCTTTTGCTGTATCTTTCATTATCAGGTACGTTATGCCAGATGTTAGCCACTCTTCAATTTTACCTCCTTGAAGTATGTTGTTAAACTGCTTGGCAATGAGTGAGTGTAGACCAGTTAGATGTCTCAACCAAAAACCATGCAGTTCATCTTCACCTGGTGCTGACCAATTCTTGCTCTTACTTGCTTTTGTTTCTTTATAATTTCTGCTGTTATTGCTAGTTCTTTCTTTTCAACTTTTTTTTTAATTCTTATCCACCTCTTTTAACCAAGCTGCATCCTTGTTGTATTTCTTTGGATTATCCCATATCTGCACCCAGAACTGCATTCTTTCTTCCTTATCAGGTACTGGCTGATTCACTGCAGGTCCTCCATTGATAGATCAGTAGAACCATTTTGATTGGATTGAAACTGGAGGTTTTGCCTATAATTTGCAATTGGAGCTTCACATCTGCTGATCTTGGCTATAGCTCTTATTTGCTCCTTTATTATTTCCAGTCCTTCCTTAATCTTCCTTGTTGCTAAGTGGTATTTGTTAATTAGGTATTCTTTGATCTTCTTGTGCTTCAGTTACTTTTCTTTCATCTGTTCTAACTTGCTTGCATCTGATTTCAACTTGCTGATCTTATTTCCCAGTCTAACCTTCCATTTTGGTGGCACACTGGTTTTTTTCTCACAATGGTAGATCTAGTGAGGTCCAGAGTGTCTGATTTGTTATATGTTCTTTTTCAAAACTGTTTTTATACTACTTATGTATATTTTACTGTTGTATTTATCCATGCTGTGAGCCGCCCAGAGACCTTGGGAGTTGGGCGGCATATAAATACAATAAATAATTA
>JANHJO010004515.1:19735-31225 GCA_032468235.1 Pseudoxyrhopus heterurus | reverse complement strand
ACTGCTACATCCACTGTCCTCACTTTTTTGTCTTTCTTATTGATAATTTTTAAGTCTGTGGGGTTATGTGGTAAGTGCCTGTCTGTTTGAATTCTTTTTTTACATTTTTTATTTTATTTTATTTTATACAACATCATTCTTCAAACAGTGTGTTTGAATTCTAAAGTCCCAGAACAATTTAGCTGCTTTGTTTTCTATGATTTTTTTCTGTTTTACGGTCTCACCAATTCTTGTTTGCAGGCAAATGTTATTTCTTGCAGATCTTCCAGTTGCAACTCTATTGTGCCAGTGTTGTAATCAGTCTGTTTAATCTTCTTGCAGTAGCTAACTAGGTAGTTCTCTGTTTCATCAGCTTTTTTTGCATAGGTGGCATTTGCTGTCCTCTCAATTCTGGTTTTGTATGCATTTGTTCTTAAGGCTTATTCTTGTGCAGCCAGAATTAGCCTCACAGTCTCTTTCTTTCTCATCCTTGCTCTTTTCTCTATTATTTCTGCTGTTATCACCTTGTCATACCCTCATTCTTTGTTGATTTCCACTTTAAGATCATTAAGGCAAATTGATGCTATTGTTTTTTCATATATTAATTGTAGTAAGTTTATGTAAGCAGTGTCTAGGCATTGCTTGGGCAATGCATTGATTGTTGCTTGCAGGAATACTGAGTCAAATGCCTTTTTGTAGTCAATGAAAGCCATGCGCAGAGGCATGATGTACTCATTGTGGCTTTTAATGACTTGCTGGATAACCTGGAGGTGAGCCATTGTGTTGTAATCACTTCTGAACCATCCGCTCCTTTGGTTATGCATCATTTAATATTCTCAGTATTCTTTTTGCTATTTTCATGGTAAAAAATTTCATAGAGGACTGAAAGAAGACTTATCGGGCAATAGTTATTTAAATAATCTTGGGTCCCTTTCTTGTATATAAGAATCACTTCAGCATTTATCCATGCATCAGGTATGTTTTTCTTCTTTTGAGGCATCTTGATTACAGTTTTGCTAATAGCTTGTGTAACTGGGACCACCAGCTTTCAGACTTTCAACTGTAACACAGTCATTTCCTGAAGCTTTGCCATTTTTCATTGATTTTATGGCACACGATACTGCCTCTACTAGGATATCTGGCATTTCCTCTTTGTGGGTGTTATTACTTTTGAATGATCTTGATCTTTGTATACTCTGAATAGAATTTTCGAATTATTTCTAACATTTCCTGTCTTGT
This sequence comes from Pseudoxyrhopus heterurus, assembly GCA_032468235.1. NCBI lineage: Eukaryota > Metazoa > Chordata > Lepidosauria > Squamata > Pseudoxyrhopus > Pseudoxyrhopus heterurus. The sequence continues at coordinate 30,007 of JANHJO010004515.1, read as the reverse complement.
TCTACACACAGAGCCATCTTCATGTTTTAATGAAAAAACCTTCTTTCTTGTATTTATAAGCTTGCATTTTGCTCCATTAATCCTGTTTTTTCTACGAGGTACATATTGACTGCTGATGCGTTTCTTCTTGGATACGTTTTCTTAAGTTCTTGCAAAGTTCACAGTACTCAAGTTTATTAGTGAAACTGATTGCCTGTGTTTTTTAAATTAAATCAATAGTTACAGTAGAGATTTTTGATTATACAAAGTGTTTTTTCTGGTGATGCTATAGATATAGCAGATTCAAGGACAGTTTTGGCTATTTCTTCATTTTGGTCTGTAATGTTTATCTTTTCCAAATCTTGCAATAGAGCGAAGTGATTTCATAAATTAATCTCAAAATCACTGCTCTTCTCTAACAGCTGATCACTCTTTGTTTTCATTTTTTGTGACATCTTTATTATTTTCATACACTCTTTTCAACAATCTATCTTCACTTTAGCTTGTACCATTCTATGGTCACTTCCAAAGTTAAAGCGATTGATGACAGGCTAATTGTAGAATATGTTTTTATCACTTGACATGATGTAGTCAATTTCACTTGTCTACCCAGATGATTCTTCCATGTCCATTTTCTGCTCACTTTTTTCTTATAAAATAAGTTCATGGTATAAAGCTCCTGTGCTTCAGCAAAATCTTGTAATCTATCGCCTCTACTATCTTGTTCACTACTTCCATATGGGCCAATCGCATTTCTCCAATTATTGTTCTTTTTGTTCTTGCATTAAAGTCACCCATTACTATTTTGTATCAGCATTTTCCATTTTTGAAGTTGTATTCACATGCTTGAGGAATAGACTATAATCTGCCATACTAGTCCAATGCAGGCTGGCAGATTGGTGTTTGTCTGGTGTATCCATCATGGCCTGTTCGCCTGGGGTGACTCTTCTGCACATATACATGTCCAACGACATAGCCCACAATTTCATTTACCTAGATGAGTCTGTTCACCTTGTCAAGGCCCCAATCATAGAAAGAGCTTCAGGACCATATTTGATGGAGAATATTCATGATAAATATTGTCATCATGTTATGATTTCAATTGGGACCAGATTGGTGCCAATTGCCATTGCTATTGTTAAGTGAAAAGGTGTAAAGTGCGATGTTACATGACTGCACTTCTTAGCCAAAGCAATCCAATCAGTTCTGATTGTCCCTGATTGGGTTAAGCAAGAAGCGGATGGAGTCCCAAAAAAGGATTGCAGGTGTCTTTGAAACTGAAATGGATTAAAAACAAGTTAGAACAGAATTACATTAATTCAATCCTATCTATATTTGAAGACTGTATTTGAAGAAAAACTGTATGTTCCTTTTTGATATATATATATATATATATCAATTAAAAACTAACACATTAAATTATTTATCAAATAGCATTTTTGTCCAATCAAAAGTAGCCATGTTGAAATAGACAATAATTGAAGCTGATGAATAACTTTTTGGTGGAGATTAGTAGGCAGAATATTAGCAAGATTTTTCATTGCATTTGCTTTTGGAGCAATTTAGCCTAGCATATCAAGACAATCTATCTAAATTCTATTTCTAATGCATGAGAGAGTGCATTTTGTCTAAAATCTGTTATATACCTCAATTATTGGGTGTCCATGGCTCTTTTGTGTCCCTGGTATAGAATTCTGCAAAATTTGAAAATCTCAGAAAAACATCTCAAAAAATTCAGAGAGATTTTTTTTCTTTTTTTTTCAGGACACTTACAGTATGTGAATTTCCTCTGAAAGAATGGCCTCTCAGTATGATAATTTCACTTTTTATATGAACCTGAACAAATGGATGTCCAAACATTTTTTGAAAATCTGCAGCGATGGAGCATCCATCACTCTGGCAGGCAAGCTATTCCGTTGATTAATTGCTCTCACTGTCTGGATATTTCTTAATTCCAGATAGGATCTCACTTTAAAGAGCTTTCAGGCATTTCTTCTTGTCTAGCCCTTAGGTGCTTTTGAGAATATGTCAACCCCTTCATCTGTATGATTGCCCCTCAAGTATTGGAAGACAGCTATCATATCACCCTAATCTTTCTCTTTGATAGGCTCCCTTAACTGATCATTGTACAATTTAGCCTACAGACCTGTTATCATCTTAGTTGCTCTTCTCTGCACTCTTTCTAGACTTGCAGCATTTTTTTCATGGCGACCAGAACTGGGTGCAGCATTCCACATATGGCCTCAAAAGTTTGGTATAGAGCGGTACTATCACTTCTGTTTTTGATGCAGTCCCACTCTTGAGGCAGCCTAGAGCTGCACTGGCTTTTTTTGGCAGCTGCAGCAAAAATTCTGGCTCATTGTTAAGTGGTCATCCACTAGGACACCTAGATCCCTCCTATAGTTGCTACTATTGAGCCAAGTACTGCCTATTCTGCACATTTGTTTTTTCCTGCAAATTTGATCAGCCCTCATCCTATCCCATCATCTAGCTCAATGATGAAGATATTGAGGAGCCCAAGACAAAACCTTGAGGTACCCCACTGCTTGCTTCCCTCCAGGTCAATGTAGTTTCATTGAGGGCTCCATATTGAGTGTGGTTGGTCAGCCATGTGCGAATTCATCTGGTGTTGGTACTGTCTATCCCACACTGTTCTATCTTATGAAGACATAGGCTGTGGACTACTTGTCAAATGTCTCACTGAATTCTATATATTCTATACATCCACAGCATTTCCTTTATCTGCTAATTTAGTCCCCTAATATAATCACACGTCCTTATTTATATATCATACTGTGTTTTCCTTGGTCTTTTTCCAGCCAGCTGTTCCTCACTTGAAAGGTTGTCTTCCTCTTGGGCAGGCCCTGGCAAAGAATAACAGAATAATTAGTACTTGTAAAGCTGAACTTAATAAGAAATAAACTACTTTCATTTTTAAAAGGAAAATAATTACAATGTTGTTAAGTTAAAATTATACCCCCTTCCCTGACTTTGAAGGAGTTTCTCCTTCAAATGCTTATTTTGTTTTGTAAGGCTTTCGATTTCACTTCCCAAAAACTCATTCTCCTCCTCTAGCTAAGATGCAGAAATTATAAGAAACATTCATCAATACAAATAAGCAAACAAAAAGAGCAGCTTAAAACAGGATTGAAAGGGAAGTGAATGACTTACCACTCTAATCGTGGCATTTTTCTGAGCCATCTTCTCCTGGTGTTTTTCTCTTATTTCTTTTGTCTCCTCTTGTTCTGTATTTTTATGGGAAAACATTTGTGCTATTTTACAATATTCATGAAAGACATTACATATTAAGCCACCAGTGACACAGCAATTTATGTCTGGCCATTACAAATGGCACAGTCCATTTAAAATTCAATGTTGGGGTGTGTTATTAGTGCAGTGAAACAGATCTGAGAGGTCCTTGGTGCTCTTGAGCTTGCTTGTTTCCTTGCAGACATTTCATTACCCTAACTAGGTATCCTCATCATTGCTAGTAAGGAGTGCTGTTGTTTATATTCTGGCATCTTGCCTGTCTGTGCATGTGTGGGATGGTGGTGTCCAAGAGTTTCTTTGGTTGAACTGTTTACTGATGGCTCTTTGGCAGTTTCTTAATTGGGGTATTTGCCAGAATAAATGGGATGGTATCGTGCCCATAGAAGAAGAAGCACACCAACGATATCAATCAGAACTTCTTTTATTCATCAGCAAAACACATAACAACACTATCTCAATACAACAAACAAATGAATGGGATACAACCAGTCCTTTTATAGGGAATAATAGCATGAGTAGGCAGGAAGGCAGGAACTGGAGATAAGATTACAGATGTCATGAACTCAGGATGTCAGGATGTGAAGCATTATAGTTAGGAGGCAAATGTCCAGCTTGTCCAGCCTGAGAGTCCTTCCTTTATAGGATATTCACATGTGGAAAAGTTGCAATGACAGTTAATTCATAATTATTAACAGTATTGCTTACTTGATTTTTGGCCTGAAGTTAACTTTGAAGTTAATCTATGCTGATTTGAGTGCTGATTACTGGTGGAGAGGTGCTGGAGTCTTTTTCCTCTTTTGGGTTGGTCGATTGCCTCTTTTGCATAGTCTATAGATGTTGTTAATGTCTACGTGTCTGTTGATGGCTGGTTAGTCAGAGTGCCAGGCTTCTAGAAATTCCCTGGCATTTTTGGACATGGCCCAGTCTAGGATTGTCACATTTTCCCCATTGAAATTATGGTTAAAGCTGTCTATATGTTGTGAAATTAAAGAATAGATCTTTTTGCAACTGTTTCCTATTAAATTAAAGGGAGTCCAGAGCCACTCAAAGACAGTAATTCTGAAAGAAGGGTTTTTTTTCTCTGTGGTACAGAGGAAGGACTGCCCTTCTACAGGTACCCCACTCCTGCTAGAGGTAGTCACACAAACAATATGGTTGGTTACTCACCTTTCTCTGTCTCTGATGTTGATTGTATTTTTGGAGACAATACTGCCAAAAGAAGACAAAAGGGTGTGTGTGATTAAGCTCATTCTTGAAGTATAAATCAAAGTGCTATTAAAGAAAGAACTACAAGACCCAGAAAGCTGTCCTGTCTTCCCTTAATCTTTTTCCAAGCTACGCTTCCCCAACTTTTAATGCTTCTTCATTGAACTTTGGAGAGATTGATAATGATGGAGAGAGAGCTTTATTTCTGGCTGGAGCCATATCCAGTTGCAATGCGCTTTGGCTGCTTTCTGACCATTCGTTCTAAAGCACTTTGCAGTAGTTCTGGAAAAATGCTTGGGCTATAAAGCCACATTTTGAAAAGGAAGGTAACTACATCGATCTATTATCAATCTTACATTGTAGCATCTTCATATTTCAGTTTTCAGAATAATTTATATATGTCTTCTCTAAGCAAAATATTGATATTTGTATTTGAGACAAAGTATAGTGAATTTAGATTTTTAGCAGCAATCCTTAAACAGGCTGATTACAAATGAAGCTGCTGAGAATAATTATTTTGCTCTATTTGTAAAAATCTGTCAGGAATAAAAATTTAATCATCGAGCTCTAAATAGATTTTTAAAAACAATATTTATTTTGCATACGATTCTTCTAAGAAATTATTTTATCTGAAAACTGGGATCTGGAAGGAACTATATTAAAATTTGATTTGAATTATTAATACATATACATTTCTGGAAATGTTGCTGCTTGGAAATAATCATATGGCAGGTTAACAAAACCCACTTGGATATACATTAGTGAAAAGGATTCATTTTTACTGCTCTGCCTCTGCAGCTAGCATCACATAATAGATTGTTTTCTGTAAAGTTAAATCAGGCTGATAAGATATGAGCTGAAACTGAATTTGCTTGAGATTTTATTCATTTATTTGTTTATTTACTGGGGGGGGGAGTATTGAAGTTGGTGTGAGAGAAAAAAATAGCATTTTCACAGACTATCCAATTGCCATGTTGTATCCATATTTTTTTAAAAAAATATCATGAAATCCCTCACTAACCACTGTTAAGCAACAATCCTCATGACATCACCTGAAGTTTGCCTCTAGCCATCTGTGGGGACAGCTGATGTTGCCTTTAGTTGGTCTGTTGTTAAAATGATGTTATAATGGCCCTCTTCTTCCAATATCAACTTGCTGTATGAACAATTGACAATGCCTCCGAGATAGTGTTGACGATAGCATGATCAGAGGCTTGGATCCTCCCATCTCTAGTTTAGTGTAAGGTGACTCTGGGCCTCCTGATTACTAATTGTATGGATTTTAGGCAGCTGTTTGTAAATTGTCAAGAATTCATATGGAGTCAGCGGTACAAAAATACTATTAAATCAGCCAGTCTGTGCCAGCTTCCTCTCATCTCTAGTTTAGTGTAAGGTGACTCTGGGTCTCCTGATTACCTTCTTCTCAGGTATTTTGTTTGTACAGAGGGGCTGTATCAGAGGTGCTGTATCAGAGGTGCTATTCAGCCAGTTCCAACAGGTTCTGGAGAACCGGTAGTGATAATTTGGAAAACCGGCAAATACCACCTCTGATTGGCTGACCGTGGCAAATACTACCTCTGATTGGCCAACCACATAGCCACACCCACCAAGCCATGCCCACAGAACCGGTAGTAAAAAAATTTGAATCCCACCACTGGGCTGTATCCTTTAGTGCAGGGATCAGTGATGTAAACAAAGGGGTTGTTTGTCATGGGAGCAGGTATATGGTGGAGAGGACAGCATCCATGAATTGTGGCAGATTGCCTCCACCTGTCAGAGCCAAAAACAGTAGGAGGTAGTGGGGGGGTTCTCTTCCCTGCCCCTGTACTTTGGGCCATCTACCTGGTGAATTAAAAAGGGGTCAAGTACACACTGAACCTTCTCCAGTGCTAAAAGAGGACATTGGGATAGTGTAGTGACAAATTCACTAACTGTTGTCTGCTGGGTCTTCCATCCCTATGGCCCTTAACCACGACTAATAGCCAATGCAGTTTAGCATATCATGAGAATAGAACACACACTATTTATTTGCTTATCTGCCTATCTCCCTCCCAGAGGGACTAAAGGAGCTGCACAAGTAAAATATTAAAAACATAAGCATCATATATAAAACTTAAAGGAGGAAAGCAATGTTAAAAATTAATTAGGAAGAGGGAATTGAGGGCTCCAGCCAGCCCCACAACTGTGTGCTTTACTGTGCACCCTAAGCAAAGCCACAGAGCCATGTTTCCCAGCCTTTCTTGAAGACTGTCCTGTGAATGAGTTTACATTGAAGGTATTAAATTCACCAAGAAAGAGCCTGAAAGGTGTGCAGATATTTTTAAAATATTCAGGTTCAAAGGTTATTCTAAAAATTATTCTAAAATAATTTTTGCTTGTTCCTAGATTCCTTTGATTCCTATTGTACTTCATTATCAAAGTTTAATATAGTTCCTTCAAGACCTCATTACTTATGTCATGTTATCTCTCGTGTTATCTTTTTGAACTCTAAATCCTAGAGTCAGACATGCAAGCTGACAAGTAAATAAAACTGAAGATCTCTTACCTCAAAGAGGGCTTTCCCTGCATAGTAAAGGAAAGTCTCCATGATGGAAATAAATGAATCCCTAACTAAGCTAAACTAAATAAACAAATATATTAAATATGATAAATAAAAATATAAAGATAAATAAATAAATAGTTTGTAAATAGGTATAATATGAAGTAAATAGATGAATAAATAAACAAATATTGTAAAATAAAACAAACTAAACTATATAAATAAAGTTAAAGAAAAACAAAAGCAAATTAACCAACCAATCCTCAGTAACTGAGTAAGCACCCACACAGACCTAAAAGCTCTGGTGAATAGTTTTCTCTCAGTCCACCAAGAAGTTTTATTTACTTCTCCTTTGTGCACTCATGCACCTGTCAGCAGTATTATGAGGCGTGACCTCACAAAGGAAAAGCAAAGCAAAATGATTAATTGAATGAATGCTACTCAGAGTTTTATCTATTTTTTAATATTGGTAGACAAGTAAATACAAAATCCTGCTGATGCGTTTGGTGGAATCAGAGGATGAAGTAACAAGAAAAATGTAGCAGAAAAATTAGTGTCCCTGAAGAAAGCAGGGAGAAATATGCACAATTGAGAGTGCAAAAGTGGTACAGTTGTGAATGACCAGAACTGGAGAGATTTCTGTGTTTGCAGAGTAAATTACACTGTGGATCTTGCTCCACCAAATTTCTAGACAAACACAGTATTTGAACTTAACTTTTCAGCAACAGCTTTATTTTCTGTCCAGAGCTGTCGGTATACATATTGCAATATGTTGCATGACCACTATTGTCTGGGTACAGTGTCCTTTTTCTTAACATTTTTCTTTCCACAGCAGAGCCTTTGTAATGTCCAGAATAAATGACAGAAAATCTATTACATTTAGGGAGCAGGTGTGCATTGAGCATTTAAACAGAAAGCATAACTTCATGGCATGGAACTGGGCTATTTGAGGGGCTGCCTTTTCCCGCTTATACCAGCCTGCCCCATCAGTCTCACAGAGAAGGTGTGCTGTGGGGAACTTTAGCTACGGAACTACACTTGATGGGTCCCAGGACACATGCCCATGCCTTCTCTGTTCTGGTGCCTGCCTTATGTTGGCCCCATCACTTTTGATTTTCCAAAAAGCCGTTAAGAATTGATGAGGTGACCGGGACTGAGTGTGATGGAATGTGCACCTGAAGGAACCGTGGGGGAGGCAACTTAGAGTTTTCCCAGAAAGAGACCTGGATCAAGAGACTTGATACATCAGAATTGATGCATTTGTTTCAAATATCCCCTTCTTGTTGTAATAACAACTCATTATTTCTTTGTTTTATATCTCTGCATATTTGTGATGATTTGTGTTTATACCTTTTGTGTTTACACCTTTTCTTCCAGTAGTTTTGCAATTGCTGGTCCTAGCTGTTCAGCCAACCCTGAATCCTATAGCCCAATTTTCAAATGTCCAGGAACTCCAACACCTAGCATGGTCCCTCTAACCCAGGTGACGACCAAGCTAGTATGTATTTCTGTAAATTATGACTCATTATACTTTGAATGGGAAAGATACTCTTAACCTATCTCTTCTGGTGAGACCTGTCCAGTATGGCTTAGCCTCTGACATAGCTCTCATCTTCCTCAGAGCACAGAAGCCACATAACCTAACATATCTACAAAGATACACACAGAAAGCTCATTTACTCATTTATATCAGAAGTATTTTAATTGGGGAATTATTTACTTATTAGGTATTTTTGTTATTTTTTATCAGGTCTTGGTTGGTCAATAAGGACAGCTGAAGATTTAGAGATGAGTTTGTAGAAAATGGGGTGAGATGTGGACTGAAGATGTACTGGGTTGCAATTTAAGAGACTGTGATAAATCATTAACATTGAATACGCTTGCTAGGGATGAAGCAGAAGGTTTCTTATATCTTCTTTGGGGAGATTCTTTTTCTTTTTTCTCATATTGTCTTTATATACATATTCTGGTATTAAGTTTGTTTGTTAGTATTATCTGTTTAAAGTACCATATTTTTCCATGTATAAGACACTACCGTTTCTTAAAAATATTTACTTGAAAATTGAGGTGGGTCTTATACACAGGAGGCCGAGGAGAAGGCCGCACATGCCAGATGAGCCTCTATCTTGTATGCAGCTCTATCATTCCTCTCTATTGTAGTTGTTTCCTGTATCACACTGCCACTCTAGATTTTATCTCTATTGTTCCTGTGATGCATGTCCTGTTCTTGTTGTATTACTCATTCTAACAAGATGGCTTCTGAACAGTGATGGCTCATAGCAGTGGTGTCAAACTCGCGTCATCACGGTGGCATCATGTGACGTATCGGGACTTTTTCCCCCTTTGTTAAACCGGGTGGGGGAAGGGCCAGCACGTGACACATCCAGCCCACGGGCCGCGAGTTTGACAACCCTGGCTTATAGTGTGCTTAGTACAAAAAACTACATGAAACATGGGGGCATCTTATACATGGGGGCGTCTTATACATGGAAAAATATGGTAATCCTTAATAAACTTATGAAAAAAGTAAGACATTAGTGTTCTTCTCAGTCCTGCCCTTAATGTCCACCAATCGCTGAAAGTGTCCTAATTTGGAGGTCAATGTAAGAGACCTAGGGCAATTGTAAAGTGTTAGACTGGCACCAAGGGATCTTTTCTACTACCTTGTCCTATTGGTATCTTATGGTTATATACTTTGTTGTTTGTATGTATACTGAGAGCTTATGTGCTAGAGACAAATTCCTTATGTGTCTGATTACACTTGGCCAATAAAGAATATTCTATTCATTCCATTCTATTCTAATAAATGATTGAACTCTATTGGATTTCATGTGACATTTCTGGTCTTGGGCCTAACATTGAGTTCCTGTGGAATCAGAGCCATATCTAGATGGCTCCATTGTTGAGGGGGACATTTTTATTTCTTTCAGTTATGGGATTTCTAGTTGGTGCATTCATTTCAAATAGCCTCTTCTTGTTGGACTGTAATAACAGATCATTACTACTTTGTTTTCAATCACTATATATTTGTAATGGGTAAACACCTTTCCCTCCAGTAGTTCTATAACAACTGGCCCAGGTTGCTCACCCAACAGTCTTGAATCCTGTAGCCCATTTTTCATCGGATGTCCAGGAACTCCAACATCTAGCACAGGTGACAACCGAGCCAGTGCAAATTTTGGTAATTTATGTTTCACATAAATAAAATAAAATAATTTTTGTGGGAAACATACTCTTTGTCTGACATCTCTGATGAGATTGTCCAGTATGGTTGAAAC
>JANHJO010004512.1:11231-22378 GCA_032468235.1 Pseudoxyrhopus heterurus | reverse complement strand
TTTGTATGCTCTGGTTAGCAATAGAGCATTACCAGAGAAGAAGCTTCGCAATATTAGGTTAACGACTCTTAAAGCTTAAAGATATAACATGTGTTATATCAAACTTGTATAAGGCATAAACTCCCTCCCTAGCAGTGAAGGATCCTGGCCAGGCTCTAACAGTTCTATTTGCAATGATTTTATAGCATAAAATTTAGGACCATTAGAAATAATTTTCTCTATTTACAATTTAAAGTGACACTTCTTCCATCCATTTCAGCTTCTCTTTGTGGGTCTGGTTAAGAAGCCCACTTTGGAGCAGATAAGTTAAATAAAGCCTGAACAATATATTGTATGGATTTATGAAAACAACAAATATAATCCCGAAACTTAACAAAGTTTTGTGTATAAATGTACAGCTGACAAATTTTTTAAAAGTCAGATGCAATCAAGACGATTACAGAACAGTGAGCTGTGTTTCTTTTTCTGGGGAATTAATTATGAGCCTAATTAAGAAAATAATTGTACAACATTTAAAAGGAAATTTGATAGGTCATAGCAACAATATATCCACGAAGAGAGGAGATTGCCTCTATTAAGGGAAAATTGAAAATTAGTAAAAGAACACTGAATGCAAGTTGCTGAAATTTATTTTCATACTTTTGACTGAAAGTGGGCCTTTGACCTGATATTTGAAGGGAAAACTGTTTTAATCATTACGGTTGCTTTATCCAATAGTCCATTCTAATGAAGGAGCTAGACTAACATTGGAGCGATTCAGATTTTGGATTATTCCCAGAACAAAGATAGGATATAAAAAAATCATAATTGTAGATATCCTGTTGGTATTTACAATTTCTAATTTATAGAACATGTTGGAGCTTTTGTGCCTGTGTGTGTGCTTGCAGATTTCTGTTGCTGAGTTGGGGCAAAATAATGTGTGTTAACTTCTTTTAAGAGCTCATGGATGCCAGCTCTCTGACTATTTATCATCCCAGTTGTCACTGGCATATTAAATACATCAGTTTTGATGATTTACTGTGTGGAAGGTTGGCAGATTGTATATAAGTGACAACTTAGGAAGCTTTAGTTAATTTATTTGAGTAATGCTGCAGCACGAAGTATAGGCTAGTATTTGTGTATTTGTGTACTCTCATACCGAGGTTCATTTAAATCAGTGTTTTTTCCAACTTGGCAACTTTAAGATGTGTGGACTTCAATTCCCAGAATTCTCTAGCCTGTAGGGTGATTTAAATCTACCTGCAAACTTGTCTTAGTGTATCTTTGAACTTAGCAGAAATTAATTATCTCAATTCTCGGTTTCTTACTCCAATGTCTATAGGAGACATGGTCCCTGCTAAGTGATATATTTTCTCCCTGGATAGTTGATCAAATATTCTTGTTTGTGAACCCCAATTTTTAGTTTCTTGCCCCCAGTCATTCTTGGTATCCTTCACTGAATCTGTTCCAAGTTCTCCAAACCCTTTTTGGTTTATTATACCTAAAATTTTATACAATAGTTGAACTGAGGCACATCTACCAGAATAAACTGGAAGTGGGTAGACTATTTGAAGATGCTCTTCTTCTGATGAATAATTAGTGACATCTATTGCTTGCTCCTCTCTCAAGACACAGTTCTTCTATCGAAAGAAGGCCAGATAGCTTATGTAAATGTACTGTAGCTGCCCCAAAGATGGATATATGGGGGGAAAAGCCAGCCTATTTTGAGTACTGTGATAAATTATACTGGAAAAGTTGGCACAAAACTGTTTAAAAGGAGAGCTTGGAGCAAACAAAGATACCTAGGCGATTAAAGTAGAACATTGGGATTGTCAGTACATTCTGCAATTGGTAAACTGCATTTTATTTATTTGTTTTTAAAAAGCATGAAGACTCATCAGGTTCTATTATGCAAAATTGGCATTGACATGAAAAATATCGGACATCAAGAAATAGGATATAGACAAATTTGTCTTGGTCAAAACTATTCGGTTCTGAAATTCGGTTTTATGAATTCTTCATGGCCATGATTTTGTGAGAACATTCAGAAAAGCTTCTTTGTTTTCAAGCTATGCTTGGTAGCTTCACATGGTGGGTGTTTCATGAGAAGCAATCAATCAAAGCATTGATTGGTTCATATGTAAGCGCAAAGACTGTCAATAGAAGCAAGTTATTACAACTTCTTTTAGGACTATAGTCCTAAACAGTAAGTATAATTGACTCCATAGAGTTCATGTCAGAGTAAGGATATGTAAAGCCATTCTGAATGGCTTGTTGTGTGTTAAGGTTTCTTTATCATAGCTTACTTCACATCCTGAAGTTCCAAAGATGTGAGATGCCTGCAATAGAGACCTGTACTTCCAAACAGAATAGTTTCACTGTAGTATCTGGCAAATTTTATTTACTAAATTATTTGCACTTTCTCATCCTTGACCTGGAAGTGTTCTGAATGTCTAAATTTATTAAAATCTAATGGATTAAAAAAGTTAAAAACTGATTGATTAAAATTTCTGTGAACCATTGGTCAAATTTGAAAGAGCTTTTTTTTCAAAACCAAAAATTATTTGTTTGTTTCGAAGGCTGTGAGAATTATTTTGTATGCTTGAATTTTACCCAGTGAAGCTATGAAGCTGGAGAACGAGATATGTAGCTGTCAAGATTCCTTATGGGCCCAACCCACCACTTAAAATCACCCAAGAATCCTGTTCCCTTTGATATGTCAGGAAATCATGAAAGTGAAGATTCTTAAAGAAAAAGCATGTCAAGATCCACAAATGTGTTTTAAAAAAAGGTGGTCACAACTGTGAGATCAAAGTTCCACTTGTCATCATATGCTCATCCCTCTGTTGTGATTCCTGCCTTACTGGATGGAGCCTTCCTACAACAGTGTGTCCTTCAAAACTAGCAGTGTTCATTCAACCACAGCAACATGGGAAGATGGAACAATTAGCTGCCGAAAATTAGCTCCTGGGAGGCTGTGTTAACCTCTAAACAGGACACAGGTTTTATGGTATGAATTAGAAGCCTTCAGTAAAATTTTCTTGTATAATCATGTTTCTGCAGAGGAAACAAACAAACAAGCAAACAAAAACTCTTCCTTCTTCAAGGTTACCTTTGCAAGGTTACCTATGAAGCTTGAAAAAACTCATGCATCTCCTTCTTGTTTTAAAAACTGCAATGGCTGGTTATGCACAAACATCCCTACAATAAAACCAGATATTACCCCCAGAATCTGCAGGATGCTTTTAGAACCAATTCATTTGGCTTCATATTTATTGCTCTTTCTCTCCAAAGAATAGATCTTTTCATTTTTTAAAATCCCCTAGATGGCACTGCAGAATGCATTATTTAAAGGTTCTCTATAAATGGGCAGGGTGAAAGAATTGCTCCCTTAGCCCTCCGCATCTCTTCAAAAGAATGATGAGGGAATGGTTTAATAACAGAAGATAGCGGAAACTGCTAGCAATTCGGTTGAATACATTTAAAACAATTTATATAGGAATCATTATGTTTGGAGAAACAGTTTGTGCTTGGGAGCTCAGAAACACGATGCCACTGTTCATTTTCTCAAGTTCTGAATTAAAATTGATATCTTAGTTCGTACATCCTCGAAGTTTCACTTTAGACAATCACAGTAAAAGCATGCAAGAGAGCAAAACCTCTATGGAGATTCTCAGTCATCCAGGTCATGGTTGTCCCAAAGGTGCTTTTTCAAGTGGCAACTGGACTTTCTTTGTTTTCCCCTGAAGATGTTTCACTTCTTATCCAAGAAGCTTCTTCAGTTCTGACTGAATGGTATTATGATTTACATTCAGTCGGAACTGAAGAAGCTTCTTGGATGACAAGTGAAGTTTCTTAGATGAGAGGTCTTCAAGGAAAAGACAAAATCCAGTTGCCTTTTGAAAAAGCACCTTGGGGACTGCAATAGAGCAGGTCTCATATTTTGGGACATACCCTTCATCCAAAGACATCCAAATGAAAAGAAACATCACAGGTATCATGATGTCAACAAAAATGACATGTATTGTACACTTGTGTCACCTTGCCTCACACAAAATGAGGCAAGCAAGCAATTCACATTTTGGGGGATGAGAGGAAGCATGCAAAGATATTTGGACATCACTATGGATTCTCCCAGTTTTCAGATTCAGATAATTCTACTAGAAGATTGGTTTGGACATTGTCCAGATGTGCCAGATGCTGAGATAAAGATGAATTGTGCAACATGGACAGGAGAAAGAAAGACAAACAGAGAAAGGGACAATGCAGAGGTTAGACAACTCCATCGTGGTTAAGGGTTTTTTTGAGACCATGGGAATTTTTAATTAATCCATTCACATTCCGTGCAACAGGTCTTCATTGAAGGACACTTTGGTAACTACTGGGAACCCCTTCTAAACACAATTTGTCCAATACACAGTTTGTCTAAAAAGTGCAAGAGAACAGTCCAGAAAAGCTTAGCAGTCTTTTTTGTATTGTTTTCTCGTAACAAATGAATTGAGAAAAGGATGGTACATTCACTCACACTCAGCCAAAAAGAGACTAGAACTAATTTTTCAACAACACTTTAAAGGGCATCAGCTTCCATGTGCATCTGATGAACTGAGCTGCAAGTCACAAAAAAAAAAAGAAATCTTTTAATAAAATTGGTAAAATGGAAAAGCTACCAAATTCCTTCTGATTTTGCTTTTGCTTTTTTAGCCACCGTGGACTTCTGTAATATCACAAATTATCCAATGCAACCTTTCCCAACAGGCTGTATTTATTTATTTTTCTTTAAATAAAATGTATATGGCTGCCCAATTCACTCTCAGTGACTCTGGGCAGCTTACAAGGATAAAATGAGGATACAAAGTGGTTTGGATTTTCTCTGTCTTCTCTGGAAGCAGAAGAGACAATAGGATGATTAGGGGACTGGAGGTTAAAATACCCCAGTATCATTTAATCTCTCATTTAATGAAAGGAAGGACTAGGAGTGACATGATAGCATTGTTCCAATATTTGAGGGGCTACCACAAAGAAGAGGGGGTCAACCTATTCTCCAAAGTGCCAGAAGACAAATCAAGAAGCAACAGATGGAAACTGATCAAGGACAGAAGCAACCTAGGACTAAGGAAAACTTTCCTAACAATGAAATCAATTAATCAATTGAACAGCTTGCTTTCAGAGGTTGTGGGTGCTTCATCCCTGGAGGTTTTTAAGAAGTGTTTGGACAACCATTTGACTGCAATGGTATAGGGCAGGGCTGTCAAACTCCCGGCCCATGGGCCTGATGTGTCACACACTGGCCACGCCCATGCCTGGTTTAGCAAAGGGGAAAAAACTCCCGATACGTCACATAACACCATCTTGACAATGTGAGTTGACACCCCTGGTATAGGGTTTCTTGCTTGAGCAGGGGGTTGGACTAGAAGACCTCCAAGGTCCTTTCCAACTCTGTTATTCAGAGGAAGGGACCTTTGGTAGGGACCTTCTAGTCCAACCCTTCCTCAAGCAGTAGACCTATATTATTTCAGACAAATGACTCTCCAGTCTCTTAAAAGCCTCCAGTGATGAAGCACTCACAGCTTCTGAAGGCAAGCTATTCTACTAGTTAATTGGTCTATTAGGAACATTCTCCTTAGTTCTAGGTTGGTTCTCTCCTTGATTAGCTTCCATCCATTGCTTCTAGACCTGCCTTCTTTTTTGGGAAAATAGGTTGACACTCTCTTCTTTGTAGCAACCCCTCAAATATTGGAACATTGCTATCATGTCACCCCAGACCTTCTTTTTACTAGATTAGACATACCCAATTCTTGCAACCGTTATTCGTGTTTCAGCTTCCAACCCCCAATCATCTTTGTTGTTCTTCTTTGCACTTTTTCCAAAGTCTTGACATCATGGCAACCAAAACTGAATGCAATGTTCCAAGTGTGGTCTTACCAAGGTAATATAAAGTGGTACTAACTCTGCATGTGAATTTGATTCTATCCCTCTGTTAATGCAGCCTATGACTCTTTTGGCTTTTTTGGCAGCTGCAGCCCATTGCTGGCTGGGTGGTTTTGGGGAAAAACCATCAAAACCACAGTCATATGACTGTGGGACTCTGCAAATAAATATGACACTATTGCCAAGAACCTGAACTGTGGTTTCAAGACTTGGGGGGAGGGGGAAGCACAACCATTGGAACTTCAAATCCAGGTTGTAAGTCCCCTTTTCAGATAGATCATAACTTCACATGTTCACTAAGTAAGCAGTCATAAGTTAAGAATTTCCTGTATCGACTCCTCAGCTCTCATGATTTTGATTCCTTTCAGCGCAAGCATACATACATTTCCCTAATCCAAGCATTGCTCTTAATGTAGCATTTAAGTTGCCTTTGTGATATTAATCTCTCCTATGAATTTGTTGCTCCATTGTGTCTAAAAGGCTGGATTTGAAAAACAGTAAGACAATTTCCTGTTTCCAATCTCTCATTTTCTACTTTGTTAAAGCGGGTATCTTGCAAAATGGATCTGAGAACTTTTGAAGAGTTGAGATTTCATATTAATAAATATTTAGCACTTGGCATTTCATTATCTGCTGTTCCTCTAGCAAACCCTAGGCTGCCGTGAAGGAAAGGAGAACCCTAGAAAACATTGCCATAGGCAACTACAGCTTGTATTTTCCACCCATTAAATAAAGACCCATTTACTAAAGTTTGGGCTTTTGAATTAGCAATTGATATTGCAAGGCTTTGAACATTGCTATTTTTCCCCCTAATGATATTTTCATCTGCAACTTTGCCAAACCTATGTATTTAACATATTTTTTTTCTTAAACACTTGTGTTCATTATTTTTGATCATTATAGCAATAGCACTTAGGCTTATATTCCACTTCACAGAGCTTTACAGCCCTCTCTAAGCAGGTTACAGAGTCAGCATATTGCCCACAACAATCTGGATCCTCATTTTACCGACCTCCGAAGGATGGAAGACTAAGTCAAGCCGGTCAGGATCAAATTCCTGGCACTGGGCAGTGAGTCAGCCTACAATCCTGCATTCTAACCACTGCACCACCATGGGTCCTTCCTTTATATAGACATGTTTAGTTTTCTGCAAATTTCCTGCAACTGAGTCATTGTATTATGTTTTTTTTTTTAATGAAAATACTATATTGAAAAATTTATAGATCTGGGAAATCCAAAGGATGCAATATTTGGTTTGCATCTTAGGGTAAAAAAATGCAAATCGACCAGTACTTATCATTTCCTTAAAATGTACTCCAAAAATATTTCACTCTGCTCCCTAGCTGGGGTTTGCAGAATATATTCAACTCCAATGCAACTGCATGGAGATCTTTCTATTCTGAGGAAGAAGGTGGGGTCCATGCAAACAGGATGAGATTTATTTCTAAAATTACATTCCAACAGGGAGAATATGTAGAAGAATAGAATAGAATAGAATAGAATAGAATAGAATAGAATAGAATAGAATAGAATAGAATAGAATAGAATAGAATAGAACAGAAAAGAATAAAAGAAAATAGAAGAACAGAACAGAACAGAATAGAAGAACAGAGTAGAATGGAACAGAACAGAACAATTAAAAGGAAATTTGGAGTCTTCTAGTTCAACTTCTGCCAAAGTTACCCAGCTCACCATGGCTATTTCACTGAGGCCAACCCACCATGGCCACCTCACCATGGCCAACTTGCCACAGACAATTCCACATGGGATAACTCAAAGTGATAAATGTTATCTGCCACTATTTCTTTGACATTATTTCCATTTTTGTCAATGGAAATAATGTCAAAGAAACAATGGCCATGGTGGGATGACCATGGCAGACTGGCTGCAGTGAGATGGCCATGGTGGGTTTGCCATGGCGAAATGGCCGTGGCAAGTTGGTCATGGCAAAATGGCTGCAGTGAACTGGCCACAGTGAAATGGCCATGGTGATATGGCCATGGTGAGTTGTCCTAGTTCCCAGACAGGAGACCCTAAACCATTCTGTATAAATGACTGTCCAATCTCTTCTTGAAAACCTCCAGTGATGGAGCACCCACAATTTTCAGAGGCAAGCCATTCCACTAATTATTTGCACTCACTATCAGGAAATGTCTCCTTTGTTCTAAGTTGGATCTCTCTTTGTTAAACTTCCATCCATTCCTTCTTGTCTTGCCTTTCGGGTGTTTTGGAAAATAGGTTAATTCCCTCTTCTCTGTGGCAGCCCCTCAAATATTGGAAGACTATTATCATGTCACTCCAAGTCCTTCTCTTTGTCAGACTAGACATTCTCAGTTCCCGAGGCTGTAGAGCACTGTTTCTCAACCTTGGTTACTTTAAGATATGTGGACTTCAACTCCCAGAATTTCCCAACCAACCATTTTCCATACTTCTTAAAGATGCCCATGTTGAAAAACACTGCTGTAGACAATTACAGGAGTCAAAAAGATGACCTTGACAGAAATATGCAAGAAACATTATCTAGACAAAAAGGGGTGTCAAACTCACATTGTCATGGTGGTGTCACATGACATATTGGGACATTTTCCCCCTTTGCTAAATCGGGCAAGGGTGTGGCCAGCGCATGACACATCCAGCCCCCGAGCCAAGAGTTTGACAGCCCTGATCTAGACAAAATGGGGCTCAAATGTTTTTTAAGTCCTTAACAAAATATTATACAGAACTTGCTCAGACAGTTGCCTCCCTCATCCCACAGGGTTATATGAAGGAGAGGAGGTACAACACAAACAGACAGGTTGTGTTTTATTATAGCCAATCTTGATATAGGTCATTCTAGTCTTTCTGTGAAGTTGATTTCCTGGTTGTGCCTACCTATCTGATTGGGAAAAGGTGGAGAGAGATAAAAGTCAGCATAATGAACAGCCTGCAGCTCTCAGAGGCTGATGCAAAGTGCAAATAATTGTCCCCAATGAGTCAGATGCCTTTAGGTAAAATATTCGTATTAATAGAACAGCCACTAGCCAAATACGTGTGGCTGCAACAGAGGATGTTGGGAAGAAAGTCTCAATGTGTGTCAGTGAAGACAGAAAGTGGCCAGCTTAATTCAGGGCAGGTCCTAAAGGTCATTTGCTAACAGGAAGCTTTCAGAATGACTTGCAGGGTTTAAAATTGGGGGTTGGAATCAGGACTTACAATTGTGACAATTTCTTTTTCTTTTAAAAATATAATTGGCATGTGTTCTTTCTCTCCTATGGCACTTCAATAATTATTGTGATTAAGAACGGAGTTTATTAAATGTCCTGATTCCTAGTTGTTATTGGATGATACCTCCTGCCTATTGTAAGGTTGAATTTGATTATAATCTTTTGAGGTAGCTAGGGGCTACTTGGTTTTCTGGAATAATGCAGTTATATTAAGCTTTGCTCTGCAGCTTAAGGAAGAGATCTCCCAGCACATTCTGAATAGCAACTAGTAACCTGGATTTATCCATGCTAAAGGACATCATTTCAAACTGTCTTCACGTTATCATCCATGACATTTTCCAGTTGCGGTGTTTCGGTGAAAACCACTTGAGGTTACAATTCATGTAAGCCTGCAAATTTGGTTAGTCAAACAAGTTCACTCCAAAGACATCCAACCTTTGTTCTGTGAATTCTTAAAATTAAGAATGTAATATATTGCTGTTTGTTTTAGAATTAAAATTCTTGGATAAATAAAAGCATTCACCTACTGGATGATAGGTCAACCTTATATATCTCAGCACAGAGAAGTTGGGGGAAATAGCATTTCCCAAGGATTGGTTCCTTTAAAAAGACAGCATAGGTCACTTTTTGATATTTTGTCTTATTTATCTCAAAACCACAATTTGCTATTTTTATTTACATGTTGGACACAGTAGGTATAGAACTTGGGTCTTGAAGGGAGACTGCCCACATCTTAAAGCAAAATTAACATACAGGAAGCAAACAGATACCAAGCCTTATTTGTTAATAATAAATTAACTATTGCTGAAACTTTTTCACTTGAGAATATCCTGCAAGGAAGGAAGCACAGGAAGCCTTCCCATGTTCCTGTAATTATTGTATCCTTCCATTAAATGCTTCCCTTCCTGAGTTCCTGAGTTCCTGTCTAATGTTATATGCTATCTTCCTACTCTTTCCTGACTGCCCACGCTTATAAACCCTATATAAGGGACACCCTGTAAGCCATTCATTTGCTTGCTGAGTAGGTTATTCCTGTTGTACGTTATTGCTAGCTATGCTTAATAAAGAACTGCATGCTGAATGACATCTCTGGTGTGCTGCTGATTTGTGGGCACGATGCCACCTTTGGAATTCTGACAGGACCCACCAAGAACACTTTACCAACCCTGACAGGACAAGCCACACTCCCTTCTAGCACTGATGACGTTATCTCGTCAGGTAATAAGACATCTGCAAGAAAACAACCCAGCTCAGAGAGCACCAAGGACTCCATATGAAATTAACAGTCACAGGTATTTAAAACTTTTTCCATTTTTTTTTAACCTTTTTGAAAACTTGGGACTTTATTTGAGTTTGCATTACCAATATTTTCCAAGTGGCCCGAATTGTGAGGATAGAAATTTTTTGAATCACAGAGTGTGGCTAACCCTTCCCTTTTTAATAAATCTTTCAGTCCAAAAACTATTTTAAAGGAACCCCAAGGTGACTTTTAATATTGTCTGCACACCCTATTGGTTTTGAACCTGTTTACATCAAAGTGATGTGTTTTGAAATCTGGGTCTTAATAATCAGCTTTTTGCCAACATAAACAAAGAGTTTGTGCGGTAAGCCACAATATGTTTGCGCCAGCAGAGCTGCATTTAAAAACCAGCTTCAGGTGCTAAGCAGAATTTGGATTTTTTACATTGTCTATTCCATCAGGAAAACAAAATGCCTTCTAACCAGACCATTTTATCTATTTCTTCAAAATGTGTGGAAGTGTTTACTCTAGTGGCATCTACTTTTAAAATCAGGCATGGATCGATTACTATTATTGATCTATATCTCAGCCTCACTTTCTGCTTGTATTGAGGTGCCTTAATAAAAATTGTTTTGTTCAGCTGCTCTGAAGTCACTCTGGAGTCTAATTATGAAGTTGGTGAAATCTAACAGATAATATGCTGGATTTGAATCTGGTGACAACTTCAAAACCTCATCCAAGCCCATTACATTGCCTTTGGAAAACTACCGCTTACTTCTCTTTTTCTAGCAAAATTG
>JANHJO010004509.1:47858-58422 GCA_032468235.1 Pseudoxyrhopus heterurus | reverse complement strand
AGGGTCCTCCTCTTTAGAGGGGGTCGCCCCGAGACCTTTCCCTCCCCACGCAAGGAAACAAGGAAGCGAGGAAGCAGAGAAGAGGAGGTGGGGAAGGCGGGGAGACTCTCCCAGCTCTTCCGGCTGACCGGCTGGGCAGGCCAGGCTGCATTTCCTCCCCACAGCAAGCTGGCTCCTGCTGGCTCTGGGTCGCCCCTTGGACTCTGACCAACGTTCCCCGGGTGTGTCTCCGCTTCCCTGCACGCTGCGCAGGAGGCCTGGGGGGGCTGGACGGCACGCGGGGCTGATCATTTCACTCACAGGGAACGCCGTGCGCCACACCAAACCAAACAAGCATCCAACTTTCATTCTTCATTACTGCGCAAGCACCTCAGATTTCTAGTAGGCAAGACCCAATTATATTCATCTAGTGCCACCCATGTGTATCCACACCTAAGAACAGGTTTGCCAACTTTCTCCCCCAAGGGGCTTCCATCTAAAAATAGAGCAAGGTGAAGATTGGAAAGAAAACGTTTGTGGGAAGGGATGCCAAAATATACTCAAACTATCAACCTAGGAACAGATTCCTGGCGGTGTCCCACTATAAATGTAGGGTTTTTGTCTTCATTCCCATGTTCAGCGCTCTAATGAAAACCAAGCGTGTTTTTGTGAGGATTCTGCTCTGCGGGCATCGAGGGTCCGGTTGGGGAGCAAGGAGTTCCCTCTCACTCAGGATGGGGAAAGGCAACTGGTGTGGGGAGACCCTAGTCAGGGAGCTGGAAGGGGGGGGGCAGTTTTCCCCAGATACAAGAGCTCTGGTTGAGCATCAGGTTAGGCATTCATGTGCAGGATACTGAGCATGGTTGATTTTAATGTTAGTTTTTTATGGCTTAGCATATTGTGCAAATGCAAGGGATATTTTAATAGCATTATAGAAATGCAGAAAAAGGATTTATACAATATTGCAGTCTAAGTATGCTGCACAAGCTCAACCTGGCAGATATTTCCCCGGGCATCGAGCATCGGCACCTGGAGCCCTTTCGTTGAACTGGGCGCTCCGGCTGTGCCACCCACGGAGTCCGAGGTCTCCTACCCGACAGGGTGAAGGTGGGCTTGGATTTGGCATGAAGCTTCCTTAGGACCACGGTCGTCCACAGCAGCCATGCTTGGGGTGATGATTTCATGCACCCCACAAGGCCTTCCAAAGCGATCAGCTCAGCAGTTGTAGCAGAAGGACAGGGCAGGAGAGGATGGTCTGCAGGTAGGAATTCTTCTATCGGATCCCTTATCCTAGTCAGAACAGCACCTGCTGAAGACGACCGATGGTTCATCCCCTCAAGGGATCCCACGGAGCTTCTGGGGATTTTCCAGTGAATACGCAAGTTCAGATGGGACAAAAGAAACTGGGCTGAAACTGGTGGTCGTGAAAGAGCAAATGTTCTCCTTTGGGCCTGCAGTTCAGGTGCTGGTGCTCCTCAGAGCCATTCGGGGCATCTTGGACCATGGCCCCGTTGGAAGCTGAAAGAAACCTCGGCGACACACTGGCTGTTTCTTCACGCTCTTGATAATGAAATTTAACACTAACCATCACAGTGCTGAATGATGATAAATTAATCAAATGGACCAGGATGGCTCAACACACTAATTTAGAAAAAAACCTAGCTAAGCTTAGTCGTCCAGATGCATGAAGTATGACTTTAATTGACCACGTATGTTGAATAGAACACAGAAGAACAGCGCTGGGAGGGGCCTTGGAGGTCTTAGACCCGAGACCATTCCAGACAAATACCTGACCTTTTTGGAAACATCCAGGGTTGGAGCACCCACAACCTCCAGAGGCAACTGCTCCCATGATCGTTCCCACTCTCAGAAAATTTCTCCTTTGTTCAGAGTCAGCTCTCTCTTTAATAATATTTCGCCCATTACTTCTTGTCCTGCCCTTAGTTGCTTTGGGGAGCAGTTGGCCCCCCTCCTCACCGTGACAGCCTCTCACGTATTAGAAGGTTGCTACCATATAATCCCTAGTCTTCCTCTTCATTAGGCAGGACACACCGAGTTCATTGTACCGTTTAGCCTCCGTACCCTTTGTATCATCTTCGTTGCCCATCTCTGCCCTTTCCAGGGTCTCAGCTTCTTTTTTGCACCATGCTGACCGGAACTGGACTCAGCATTCCGAGTCTCTCTAGTGCAACATGAAGTGGTGTTATCACCACTTGTGATCTCGATGCTCCTCCTCGGTTGAGGCAGCCCAGGGTTGCATTGGCTTTCTTGGCAGCTGCAGCACACGGCCGGCTCATGCTTAAGTGGTGATCCACTAGTGGAACTAGATCCCTCCTCTCGTAGCTGCTCCTCCAGAGCCTCCCGAGAAGGGGTGGACCCCTCGCCCGTGCCCCCCCTCCGGAGTGCAAGCAGGGGCTCCCAGGGAGGGCTGGTGGGGCTGCCCCCGTCACCCCCAGCAGCGCAGGCCCCCCTCGTCTGACCATCCCTGCAGGTGTGGGCTCAGCTCCCGGAGCCATCCCTCTGGCAAGGTCTTGGTTGACACAGGCCGCCCCACATACTGGGGCTGGGGGAGTCCTGCAGGAACTGGGAGGAGTGGGCTCCCCTATCAAACAAGTGCTGCTCTATACGGTTCAGGTCTGGGGCAGGCCTGCGACTTGCTCCAGACAAATTGTAAATAGGACTCTGAAAGAATTTAATAACTGGAACCATTTCAAAATAAATGAGTAAAACCATTTCTCAAGCAAAACATCAATGCTAGAACAATTTTAATAATGAAATAATTTATTTTCTAACAGTTGAACAATACAGAAGTATACATATACACAGCAAGGTTGTCTAAAACATGTAATTTCTAAAAATGCATGTGCTAACTGTAATAAAAAGCACCATTATATGGTCTTGACACAGGATTTGTAATGATGTGGTATTTACATTTGGAAACTGAATCCTCGCCCCTCTTCCCTCCCGCTTTGCTGCTCCCTGCTTAGGCTGTGTTAGAATTTGGAAGACTCCAAAACCAAATCAAAAGTTCAGAATTGCAAGTGTTGTTCAGAGCACCTACGTGGCGATGGATGTTCACAGGCGAAGAGAAAAGAACAGCACAAAACTAAAGCCAGAGACGCCTCAAGCATGTCAGGAGGGAAGAGCAGATGGCAGCCAGGGAGAAAGAGACTTTGAAGTGTCCTTCAACCAGGCAATACAGTTAAAATAATAAAGAGGTTTGTTAAAATAATCTTGATACATACATTTTGTAGCATAAAAAGAAATTTCTTCTGCTCAATAATTTGGGATAGCTATTATTTCAAACAAAAGCATCATTGATTCATAGTTGTACAATGAAGTTCAGGTAATCATAAAAGGGAAAAAGCCACTTGTGTTAACGGGAAGGGAGAAAAAAATCCAAGGATGCAACTTACTATTTTTAACTGGGGAGAAAATGCATAACTAGATATGTAAAAGCAGTAATTCGTCCCAATACAGTTAAGTGTCAAAACCTGAATTTGTGACCAAGGGGGCAAAAGGACTGTATGAGTCCCATTATATTGCTGTACATCAGATGCCAAAATTTAATTAGGCAGTGAGCACTTAAAAAATAACCCCCTCCCCCACTTCGTCCCTCCCAGAGAACGCAACAGGGCTCCCTCCTCCGGGCTCTGTTTGTAAACTTCATGGCAGAAATGGAGTTCTAAAGAGAAGCAAGAGAGATTCTGGGTACCTGGGAAGAGAGAAGGGCCCATTGCGGGAACAAAGTGCTAAAATGGCAGTTGGCAGTGCACACCCTGCTAATGCCCAGAGCTCTGCAACCTTGTTTGTGGCACCTAATTACACATTTCAAATAAGTGCTTTGAATTTGAATCAAAAACAGGTATTCACACAAACCCTGGAAAAAAAGTCCACAAGATGTGTCTATCAGCACCTTGAAAGCTCTGCTTTATTAGAAAAATACACAGTAATAAAATTTCTGGGTGTTCAACACTCAGGAAAAGATTCACCAGGTAAAGACAATACTTTTGGGATATTTCAGATTGTCACCCTGACAGCCATGTTCATTTTTGATGAATAAGAGCACAAATTCTCAACTTCCATTTCCAACCAAGTATCCCCTGGATTTACTGTCTGCAAAAAAGTTGCTCAGTGCCGCAGCGTTTAGTGTGATCTTTTAACGCACCCACGCACACGCACATCCACACAAACTTCCAGCTGTAAACACAAGTAGAGAAACGCAGCTCCCCATTAATGATCTACAAAATTAATTTTCTGCAGCTTATTACATAATAACGCTGGTGGATCAGTGAATACGGCAGAAAGGCTGGCCGCACCGGAATGTCGCATTTCGAGGGCCCAGCCTACACGTTAACAGGGCAGCACGGTCCCTGCTGCCCGCACGATCGCTCCAGGGCACCCTGGCAAGCGTAGGAAACTTCGGCTCCGCTCCCTCGACAAGGCAACTGGTGTGGCCGTTCCCCCATAGCTACACCGCTACTGAAAAACATGGCACAGTGCTACACAGCCCTCCCGAGTGCTTGGGCAGGGTTCAGACGTTAGGGAGCCTGCATGCAATGGGGCAACTGTCTCAGGGACGGACCAAGGGGCAACCGAGACACCGGGAGGGGCCCTAAAAGCCTCTCGGACAACTCATCTATTCATTTAGATGTTTTTGAAACATCACAGATAGCTTTAATCTAGCTTCTGAAATTAGTGCATCCTTTATGGAGTTGTAATTATTTTCTGTACCAACCACATTTTGAAAGGACCACATCCAGAAAGTGCAAAGCTCAATTACTGGTTCGCAACAAGGACAACAAAACAAAACAAAAGTACTTTACTGAAGAAGAGAGTGGTTGCACTCTCCAAAATCTACTTTCTCAAATGCACTATGGGCATATCCGCCGCTTCCATTTATTCAGAGGGGGGGACCTCCTGGCCAGGAGAGGTCTGAAGTAAACTGTGCCCAGTAACTCACAAAAGGCACAACAATAATTAAAAAATAGTAATAATAATAACCCCCCCGTTTGATTACTTCTAAAGAAAAACGTACTAAATTTACCCTATCAAATACCTTCCAAATCAAAGGCTACTCTGAACTCTTAAGATGACGACCTGGAGTTGAATGGGAGAGGCAGTTTTATGCAACTCGTTAACCAACGCAAAGGCCTCTGGCAAGGAGCCTGTCCGAATCAAGGGGGTGCAAACTGCAGGCTGGGAGCTGAAGGGCGTTCAGCAGGGACTCCGAGATGCCAGCCAGCTGCTAGACTGACGCAGGAACGTCTCCAGCAAGGAAGAGGTCAGTGCAGGTCAGCTGACCACTGAGAATTCCAGCTCTTGTTTCCAGACAGCTCCAAGAAATTGATATGGAGATCTTTAGCCATCCCACTTCCCATCTCAAAAACGGACTTTCTTAAAATAAATCCATTTTCATATTATTTGCTTGGGTATCTGGTAGTGGATACAAGCAAACATGGAATACCTAGTAAAGCGCAACTTGCCACGTAGCCCTTTGAGAGTGAAGTGACAGGAAGTTGCCGGACTAGAGTCTCTCTGACGGTCTGCAAGTGCTGCGGAACAACTAGCTGCCTACAAAGGACCCTTGTGAAAAGTCACTGGCAGCCCATAAACTGGGCAGTTCAAAGCAAAAAGAAGGGGGAGAGGAAGGTTCATTAGACCTTGACATACAAAGTTTCCTAATCATCTATAAAAGCACAAAATCATAAGAATAGTACATTAGGTTGATATAAAAATGAATAAATACTATTTATAGACCACATTATGTACAGTTGCATGTGCTCTACTCAGCTTAAATGAGAAGCGCTGCAGATGTCAGGAGTGCAGAGACAGGGCAAAAAGTGGGCGGAGGAGTCGTCCAACATCCAACATCCAACCCAAAACCACACACGGCACATCGGGAGGCCTCCCAAAGAATTTCATCTGGGAAAAGAAGCGCTAGAATGCCAAGTGGGCAGCCATGGAGTTCCTCTGAGGCAATCTCCTCAGTCATTAATTGAAAGTTAGCGCAGCTAACTTTGTCACTCAGTTATTGCTGAATTTTTAAGGAAACAGGTCGGACTAGTACCAAGTATACAAACGAGGCATCATAATTCATTTGTGCTAAAGGGGTTGAGATCAGCTTTGTTCATCTCTCTGAGGTAGAAAGAATTGTCCCAGAGACAAAAAGCAAGACTCAGCAGCCCGGAGAGCTGCTAGCAACAGAAAGAACATGCAGCTGTCAATGCAAAGATGACATAATCAAGATTGCACCAGTGTCGTATTTGGTCATCTGACGTGAAAATATTGAGATCCTACCAGGACAGGCAGCTCAAAGAGAAAACCACCCCCCAACTCCCATTTAGAGCCTCCAGTACAATTCCGCTCGGCCGGCTCTTCTTCTGCCAAACTTAGTTTAGTCTCTCAGTTACCTTTCTCAATCCTATTTCCAACCTCAGGGTCGGCTACTTTATTACTATAATGACTTGGGACATTTCAGAACAATTTTTTAACAGTGACTGGAAAGATTCACTGCACAATTCCCTGGCAAGCGTATGTTCTTTCAAGCCTGTCGTATCATTTTTAACTTCTGCCTGCCGCTGGGATACAACGAAGGTCAAAATAAGTAGGGCTCCTTCCTTTTACAGTGGCCCTGCCTGAAGACTAGTCTGGCTTTGGTTTCCACACAGCACAGATCACCATCGGCCCTCCTACCTCGGGGGGAAGATCTTCACCCAGAATATTAATTGCAGCGCAGGCCCAAAACACGCGGGTGGCTGTGACTGCAACAATATTCCGGGTGCTGCTAAGAATTCTGGCTGGAATGTTCAGTCTCACAGAGATGAATTTGCGGATAGAAAAGAGAAGCTAGCGGACGCCATCAGAAGTGTGCTCCAGGGAGGAACTTGTAACCCACAACACTACGCACTGTTTTCAGGCTTGGGCAAAGCAGATTTTGGTAATGTTGATGGTACAAGAAGTTTACGTGCAAGAGAATTGTGGAGCGGTCCAACATACTACCTAGCGAAAGCCACGAAGGAAAGAGCAGTGGGCGGGGCAAGGGAGGGGACGCTACTGGCTCCTTATAGGCTGAGGCAGGCCTTAAGGTGGTTCTGCGGCTTTATTCTCTTGATGCCGGCGGCGCTCGAGTAGCCCTCGTCGCTGCAGACGCTCTGCAAGCTGCCCCTCTCGTCGGAGTCGCTGGGGGGGCTGCTGCTGCTGCTGCTCCAGTCGAGGTCCCCGGTGAGATCGTCTGTGCTCTCCACGTCCACGTCGATTTCTTCTGCAACAGAAAGCCGTGTCAGCCAGCCCAGGGGGCCTCTTGGGAGGGAGGAGAATCGTGAAACGGAAGCGAGCGAGCGAGCGAGCAAACTCGGCAGAACTTTCTGACCCAGCAATTCATGCTGGAACTTGAAAGCGCGCACACACACACTCACACACGAGCGCTGACTAGCGCTTCCTCACCTCTGTCCGAATCTGACCGTTCGGAGGAAACTGCCGACCCCACGCTGTCCATTCGAATGCGCTCAATGCCCAGTTTCTCCAGCTGCCTTTTCAGATGCCGCTGTTCTCGCTGCAACTGATCTATTTGGTGTATTGCTTTCCTGTCATAATCTTCAAGTTTCTGTGGAAGAAAAGAGGCAACGATGGGTCCCTGAACATGAAAGATTCAATGTGAACGCCAGCCGCTTCCATCAGAGGATGGAACTAGTTCGAGGGCAGCTGGCTACTTTTAGCCATTGTCTCTTCTTCTCCTGCCATTTTAGCTACTGCCATTTTTCACATGTTTTGAAGTACACCGTAAGGTGGAATCTTTTGCATCAGCTTGTCATGATCTATTTAAAAATGTGCTCCAAGGCTTAAAGTCTGAATGTACTCATCACATGCGATATTAATGTTGACTAAAATGTCAGACAAAACATTTTATTTTCTTTCTCCATTATAAGCATGATAGCTTTAACTCACCTTTATGTGCAATTTAGCTTTCGTTAGTAAACTCAGTGTAGTATGTCTACTGGATTCTGGCCCGAGAGGCACCAGCCCTTTAAGCTTCTCCAGACACAATCGCAGATGGGCACGCCTGTTAATGAAATATTTGTCACTGATAAACCGTTTATTCAGCAATACTAAATTCAGTAAAATGAGGAGCCGGATTGGTAGGGGCAATAGGCTGACTCTGTAAACCCTTTTAGAGAGGGCTGTAAAGCACCGTGAAGCAGTATATAAGCTCTGCTTCAGAATCCATGTTCTCTAATTAAGATTAAATGTGACAATGCTTAAACCCTGAACCACTTTTAACACTTGAAAGGTTGAAGTTAAAAGTGGTTCAATGTTTAAGCATGGTTTCTAGAAATTTATTGAACTTATATGCCACCCATCTTCCCTAGAGATGACTCTAACTGGCTTACAATCAACAAAAGCAACAATATGAAAGAAAACAATAAATGGCAACAGTAAAACTGGTTAAAAATTGACAAAGATGGGAAGGAAGGGAACAAGCTGCACACAGGGTGGAGGTGGGGTCTTGTCTCACTCCACTGTGGATGTTCCTTTACCACCTCATTTCTGAAGGCTATTATTCAAATGAGCTTTGCCTCTATTCTTCTAGGCAAGCTAACTAGTAATAGTTTAGCCAAACTGTTATAATGGCCTAAGCCACTTCAGAATTCCACCTAGGTATTTATTTATAAAATTTATATGCTGCCCATCTCACTATCAAGTGACACTGGTGGTACAACATCAATTTTAAATACTAAATATTAGAAGACAAGAGGGAAGTGTAAATTCTTTCATGCCATGTTATTTTACATAAACACCAACAGCAGTACAAGTTTTCAAACCTAAAACAGTAGCCTGCCATTGTTTTGAATTCTGGATTATAATGTTTATAAATCCTTCTTGTAATTGGGAGAATACTTTGGGACTCCAAAATCTATAATATGATTAATTAAATTAGCCAAGTGGCTTATTCATAGTGGAGAGCAATCTGAAATAAGTTTCAAGCAGCAGCCTAAAGACAGGCTGATGTCACACCTCCAGCCCTCTAACAAGGGCAGGCATGGATATTGTCTCCATGCTGTTCATGTGACACCAATCCTGCAGGCACTCTTTCTTTTAAAAATTATAAGAAACGCACAGAGCATCTCATGAGGGCATTAGATTTCAAGAACATCCACATTACATTTAAATTTTGTTAACCGAAGAGTGTTGAAAACACTCCTGACAAAAAAAGAACATCCATCTGTAAATGTGTTAGAAATGCACAAGGCAGCATAATTGGGGTTCTTTCAATTCCTACTGATTCTAAGGGAGAAAATGAACCATGTGCTTAAATCTGCTTTGGCTAGAAGAACTGAATTTGAGAACCGGCTGCATGACTTGGAAGTGAAGTTCAGAAGTTGTTTGACTCAGTCATAATTTTATTATTTAAACAATGGGTTTTACTTAATGTAATTAATAAATGTTCAGAGAAGCTTACTAATACTTAATGAAGACCATTTCTATAAAAAGTGCTTTACAATTTGTACTTTATTACATGTTTAACTGAGTAAGCAGAAGTAGCTTTATGTTTAAATTAGAAAATTTTATTAACAAAATCCCTAAAACTGTGATTCTTCAAACATAAAATTGGACCCATCCATGAAATGTTTGTTAGAATAATGGAAAGTGAACTACCAATCATGAAATAAACCCATAATTAAAAGTTGCAGATACAACTCAGGCTAATATTAATAATAAATAGTTGGTTTAGCTAGCCTTAAGGGTTGTGCCATAAATTCAAACATGTCCTCTCACTATTATTTCATTTTTGTATTAAAGACAAAATGAATTCGAAAAGGACTTTAAATGAAACTTTCTAAAGAAAAAGAAACACAAGCTGGATAAAAACTGAGGTCATCTAATATTCTGTTTCCTCAGCAATCAGCCCAGCCAGGAAGCCCACAAGCCGGGTCCTTCTCCAGGCGGAGGCCCTGAAAGAGATGCAGCCAATGACCCGGGGCCTCCTCAGGAGGGGCAAGGAGGGGCAGGGCAGAGGCTATTAAGCTTTATCCGCCACGAGTCCAAATTGCTCAGGATTTCCTGTTTTATTTTCATTATCATCTGCAAAAATTGGTTTTTACACCATTCTACTTCTGTTTAATAGTTTGAAAAAAGATTCAGGAAAAGCCATGTTCCAGTAAATATACACACGATGAATATTACGGTACATTCTAGATCCAAAGAATTTTAGTAGAAATGTATGCATTTGCATTTGTGGTTAAGGGTTAAATAAATGTCCACTACCCAGCTGCCCTAATGCTTATGTTCTTATTTAGCAATCCAAGAAAAATATGCAAGTAATCTTTAACAAACACATTCAGATGAGAAACTAATGTTACCATGCTGAGTGTCTTAAATTTAACTTTGTGTCAACCCACACGGAGGAACAATTTTATATAGAAATGCTAAAGGCTGGTTTGCAACAGTCAACTTGGTTCTCTTCCTGAAGAGCCACACTCCAGACTGTTTAATATATAAACAAGCATCAATAGCAATAGCAATAGCACTGTATTTATATACCGCCTATCAGGGCTTGCAACCCTCTCTAAGAGGTTTACAATGT
>JANHJO010004509.1:27094-38031 GCA_032468235.1 Pseudoxyrhopus heterurus | reverse complement strand
GGCCCTTCCGAGGAGGGTCTGCGCTGCGGCAAAAGGCGGCCTCCGCCCGCCCGAGGCGCTCCGACGGGGCGTCCGAGTCCCGCGTCTCTAACGGGGGAAAAGCCTCCCTCGAGGCTGCTTGCAGGGCAAGGTGGGCTGGGCGGCCTCCCCGCAGCGGAGGGAAGAAGGCCGGGGATCCAGAGACCCTGAGGGCACCCGGAGCAACCGGGCCCCGCCACCCCGCTCGCTCACCCCTCCGCGGAGGCGACCGGGACCGGCTGCGGCCCATCGCGCGCCACTCCTGCCCGGCGACCGGCCGAGGCGAAGCGCGCTTCCGACGTTTGCTCCCGGAACTTCCGGTGAGATAACGGCCCGCGCAGCCCGCCTTGCCCCTCCGGGCGGAAACGGTCCCCGCGCCAGAAGTTCCGCCGGGGGAAATCAGCGCGCGCGCCTTTGGGCTGACCTGGGTGGGAATTATGGTTTTAGGTACCTGAAGGGCGCCGTTTTTGGGTGGCTGATACTCACCCCTAATCATTATTATTACATCCCGAGTTTTGAATGTATAACTACAGTGACCACATCTCCTTTATTGTAAAGGCAGTCCTTTATTTCAGAAAATCTTTATTTAGAATATGCGTTTTTTGTAGTTTGTCTTGGGTTTGATATTGAATTTTTATTTGAAAATAAAAGTTTATAACAGTTACACTTTTTTATCCTTTTGAACCTTTCAGATTTGCCTCATTTTCAGGTTAATTTTCCCCAATAAAATATAGTCCCTGTATTATAAAGCAGTGAACCTGGTTAATATTCCTGCAGTCTCTTCTCCCCAACAACCCTGCGAGGTGGGTTCGGCTGAGAGACAAGCAGGCACCCCAAGTCCTGCAGCACCTCTCATGTTTAAAGAGGCCTAGAACTCACCAGCTCCTGGTTTTAGGCTGACACCTTGGCCGCTTTGCAGAACTGCTTCTCCCTTTCTGCCTGCTTCCATTAAAGGGTCAAAGGATGTCCTGGGAGAACTCTAGCATCCACACATTACTTTTCCCAGGATTGTTAGCTGGAACTTAATACCACTGGGAACTCTTGATGTTTGGTCTGCAGCTTGGCTCTTGTACGCCTTTTTATTGATCACCCTGGTCAATATACTAGAAGAATTTAATTTACTATCTAGCCCACCTGACATTTAACTGCTGAGAAAAAGTATAATCTGGAAAATGGAATTTCTACCTTTAATCTTTCGAAACACTTTCATCTGATATTTTAGCTTTTGGCTAAGTGTCTTGTGCTGGTTCATAGAAAAAGCAGAAATTTCCAAAACAATTTGGTATTCTGGTAAAAGTTTATTGGTATATGCTTTTTTTCTTTTTAGACCAATCAGATGAGACAAAAAGCTGTTTAAGGAAGTCTCTTATTCAGACATTTAGCAATGTTTGGCCTAGACTTTTGGAGTCAGGGTAGGGGGTGACCACCACCACCATGGCAGAAGAATACAAATGCTTTACTACCATTAGATGGTCAAGCAGAAGAGTGTGGACAGCCACTTTTAAGGAAGAAACATGCAGCAGCAACAGCAGAATGGCGAAGCAGCACCGCTGGGAAGGCCTCAGCTGCTAACTCACTAAATTCTTTCAAAGATTGTAACTACTCCAGTGTTTGGAAACAGTACAATATAAAAAAGAAGATATGAAATTGCCAAGGAACACAAATCATCAAGAAATAAGTTGCCAGTCTAATTTTCTCAAGAAATATACAGAAAGAAAAATACATGGTTTTGTGGAGTAATTGACTGAGGAATCTTGAGTTGCACAAGTGATTGCCTGTTAACAAAATTCAAAGATAGACTTTACAATGTCAGTCAAAGGCCAAAGTGGGGTTGTCTTTATTTACAGAGGGAAACATTAAATAGCACTTTAAAGCAACGATTGTCAGACACAGACATTTAATTTTGCAGCTCACTTGAGACACATTGCGTTATTATTACATTTCCTTCTGGCTGACCTGGGCCTCTCTCTGATAATTGGGGGTGGGTGAAAGACCTCCAGGGTATTCTTGCCATTGTCAGAGCTAGAATATGTTGCCCATCAACTCCCAGGGCCACTTTTTCTCCTCTGGGAAAGCACATCCAAAAACTTGAGACTAGATGTAGTTCAGCTGTCTCTTAATACCAGTATGCTACGCTTTATAGTCGAGGTATACTCCAAAGGAGCTAACCAATACAATCCAAGAATGAACTGCCTGCTACACAGAGATAAATCTACCAGTTCTGGTTTGATGTTTGTTAGATATCAATCAGGATTTCAGCAAAGCTATCACTGCCTTTTCCTTGTTTTAGAATGTCACTTTGTTGTTTTGTCTCAACATCCTTGTTGATATGATTAGCTTTATCTCAAGCTATGTATATTCTGCAATCACATTGTTTTGCAGATATAAAAAGTGATTTAGGGGACAATATCTTGCACTCTGGAAGTCATGCATCACTTCTAAGACCATACACGAACCATCCTTTTGTGCCTGTGTTTCCTGCCCATCTTTTCCCACTTTCAGATCAGCAGTGAAACCCTCAGATTGTCCCATCGGCATCAAGTTCATTTGAGAGCCAGAACAGGTGAAGATGGAAGAGGCCAGGCTCTGAGCCACAGATGGGCGGGTTTAAGTTCCAGTGTGAAAAAGAGCTTAAAAGCGTTAATTTTTCATTTTGGATTCCTTGCTCAGATGAGCTTTTCTATATCATCCCCTTGAAAAAGGCTTACTCGGCTTCTCTTGAGAAATATCACCCACTTTTTCTGGATTAGGGGGAAAGCCATCAATCATCTACACAATACAGCAGTAATTGAAGTTATTTCAAAAGTCCACACTTGAACAGCTAACACGAAACAAATGTTTCTGGGAACAGACTTGTAAATGAATAACTGCTAAATTGACATGTAATTATATGGTGAGGAGTCTTTTTCTCTAACTTAAATACCTCTCTTACAAGTCCTATAAAGGGAAAGGAGAGGCGGTTGGTATTTAATTACACATTTACTTGCTTGTTATTTTCAAAGAGCTATAATCCATCAGGGACCTATTTAGTGTAGAATAGATGATGCGTGAGGAAGGGTATCTAATGGGATTTTTTAAAAATTCAAATTTATAAGGATTTCATTGTTTTAGCCAGATTTTTTGCTTTGAGGAATTATGCAAAAAATGGAACTGACATCCAACATAGTTGAGATAAATGACCCCATCAAGATGAGAGAACAGTGACTAAAAATAATGGTCTAAAACAGGGAAATCTCTGTTTTACAGAGAGAGGAGTTTCCAGTTGGCTATGAATAAGACTTAATGTGATTATCTCTTAAGATTTTAATCTCCCCACCATCTTCCAGTCTCTCCTGTGTTTCTTAGAGCCCATGTGCGACTAAAGCCTGCTACCAAACCAGACGGAAAACAAGCCTTTCCTCAACTGGTCCTCCTCCCCTAGCATCGGATCTTGGGAAGCACCAGCCTGGTTTAGCTCTTGGCTCCAGGCAGCCCTGGCTCCCCAAACCCCCCTAGGCGATTGGAACCAGAGCGGCTGAGAGCATTTGGACAACAGCCCCCCTGCCCCTGCCCCCATTCTGAAACTCTGAAAGGACGAGGGGCTCCTCAGTTTAATTCCTTCCTACAAAACCTTCAGCCCTCGACCTCCGACTCCACTGGCCTCTGCAAACGCCACCAGGGCCAACTATGTTGCCAAGCAATTGCCAGGACGTTTGTTGCAGGCAGCTCTCGGGGAAAAAACGCATCTTAAAGTTTTGCATTTTTTTACCGCCACTTAATAATGGTATATATGATGAAAAAGGCCCTTGTTCATGGGGTGAATTCAATGGCAGCATGAAAAGATCACCAAGAGATGGTGGAGCCCAGCTCAGAAAATCCAGAGTCTTGATCCCTCTAATTGCCAGTGGACAATTCATTTACTTACTTATGTGCCATTTTTCTGTTTTCAGGGAACTGTTTTGCTTCAGCTGAATGACAAGACCAAAGACTGTGCCAGAGCCCCAGTTCATTTTTCAAGAACCGCGGGCTCCCTAAGATTTAGGTTTGTCTGGTGTTCTCTCTCCACTATTTCACAGGGCTGTTCTTTGTCGGACTGCTTGGTAGTGAAAACAGGGGTGGTTGATAGCATTTGTTCAGCTGCTGTATTGACACACAAACTGTCGCTCAGAATCGATCGCCTCAGTTCTTTCATCCTTGGGTATGCCACTGAAGCAACAAAATCAGGAAGGAAGGTGCAGTTTGATTTAAATATCTGCTTAAGTTGAGTTCTCCACTTATGCCCATTTCTTTCAATGGGAGTTTGACTCTTGGGATCCCCAGCCAAGGGCCCAAAGTGCTTCATGGACCAAGCAGAAGCTCTTCAACCTGGTCAGCTGGCCAGAAGCAACAGCTCAGAAAGGAACATACAGAGGGGACAAAGCAAACCCCCCTCGGCCCCTTCCTAGGTGGATTCTCTGTACATGCCCATCATGAAATTGCTTAACAGAATTGGCTGGTTTGTGGAAGCACCAAATACAGAGATATTTTTATATTTTGCTAAACGTCTCCAGCTGTTTACTTTGTATATTCTGAATTATTTACTTCTCAATTTCCTATTGACAAAAGGGAATTTGGTTCTTGTTACAAGAGAAATGAGCAGCTCTTTGCAAAGCACCAATTTAAGTTTTGAAGTACAAAGAAAACTTGTCTTTACATCGAGTTCAAGCAGAAGAGGGCTTGACTGTTTTGCCACCAAACGGTATTAAGCCTTCTCGCATGCGTTTCCACAAGCACGTACACAAAAGGAGCAACACGGCATCTTTGCTTGCCATGTGAACTCGCTCCCTTCTAGGCTGCAGAGCCTGACTTGAGAGCTAAGCTGCCCTGGATTTTATCGCAAGGCGGATCTCAGGATATCCTCTCCCTGTGCTTGCAATTTGTAAGTTTTTAGGTAAGTCAACCCCAAAATATGAGACGGTATGAAAAGTGTCATGCTGAATTGGGTTCAAGTGGGCTGCCCACTCACTTGCGACATCGCTCGGCCAAATGCCCCATGACCAGCTCAAAAGAGCTGCTGGTTTTCCCTTTTTCTGTCTTTGGCTACTCAGGAGAAATCGCTTTGCGTGGAGGTTCCCTGCTGCTGCCGCCGCCGCTGCCTGGACTTGATCCTGTGGCAGTGGAAGCTGCAAAAGTAGCTCTATCGGCTGTATCCACCCACCTTTTCTTTTGGTCATAATAAATCTTCAGCTATTCCAACCACAAGCCCTAAGAGACACTCTGTAAAACCTGCTTCGTGTTGCTGGGGGCTGTTTGTCTCCCACTCTCTGGAGAAATAGAAGTTGCTGTGGGAAACATTTAATAAAGCACTTATATATTACAAGAACAGGAATGGCACAATTTGTTCCAATGGAGCAAAGTTTTTTTCCTCCAGATGATGCTAATTTCCACTTTAAGACGGTAAGCTGTAACATGTTTTGTTTTTTTAGCACCTTGGAATAAGGTATCTGCAGGCAGAAGGCTGGTCTCCTCGTCTTCAGCCTGTTGTTTCAAGTCCTGCCACGAACCAGTTCTAGGAGACGGACCGTTTCTGGAACTGCCGTTGTCAGCGTGACAGGCTGTTCCTAGCCTGCAAGTAGTTCAGCAGCTTTGCTAGAAGTGCTTGCAAGCAAGGGGAAGGGAGGTTACTCTTAGAGGAGTTTCTAGGGGAAAAAACCCTTATTTTTAAAGAATTGAAAAGCTGCTTCCAACAGGCCAATTTAAACTAGAGCCATACAGTTTTCAGGGCACTGGAGAGGGGAATCTTTCCTTCCATTTCACCCCTGGAGTTTTCCTCCTGCAGCCAGTCTGGGTGTGGGCAATTAGGGTCTGCAACAATCTGACTTTTTCTCAAAAGGCTGCTCGACCCCCAAGTCCCCATTTGGAGAAGGCGATCTGCATATGGCACCGAGCGTGCCCATGAATTTCTCAGGCTCCCTCCCTTGCCTTCTTTTTAGAGGAAGAAACAGAGCAAAATGGGAGGTTGATCTCCTGCCAGACAGGTTTGGGATCCTGCAAGATCTTGATGCCTCTTTGTCCTTTTGAAATAGAAGGGAATGGAGAATGGTGGGGGAGACGGCTGCAGCCCCGCTGCCCAAGCAGGTGGGGAAGACCCAGGGAGGCTGGGATGGGCAAGAGTCGACAGAGAAAAGCTCACCAACTGACCAGTCCGCCCACCTTGACCACCGCTCTGTGAAATCGCAACTGGGGCGGAAAGGTTGGCAAAGGGAATGAAGCTACGCAAAGATTCTGCGCAGTTTTCAAGGACGATCTTTCTGCCACCTCAAGACCAGAGGCAGGTTCTGCTGGCTGGCACCACCGAGCCAGACGTACAAAGGGAAGCAAAACCCTGCCTCTCTATCCCAGCCGAGCGTTTATGAGCCATGCTAGACAGCACGTCGCTTCTCTTGGGAGCAGCAGAAGGCCATTTCTGCACGGAATATATATTCTTAAAAGCAGAATGCGATCGCAGCAAACTTTATCACCACTTCATAATTTACGCATAACAATATTCCTTAACAGTGCAGTGAGAAATTATTTCTACAAGCTTAATCCATTGCAATTTCAGTAGTACTCATTGCACAAGTTATTGGCAGTGTGTGTGCATGTGTGCAACTATGTGCGTGCATGTGTGTTCTTTGCTCTTGATATTCCCGATGGACACAGTAGAACATACGTGACTGGCATGGAATAATAGCTGGATGCGATGCAGGCGAGATGAACTCCAGATTTCTGACCCACCTTGACCACTGCAGAATGGGGTTCCATGTTTCCCTTTCGATGGCAGGTCAGAAGAGACTCAGCAGTCTACCTGAGAGGCAACTTTTTGATCTCAAAAATGGGCCGGGCAGCAAGGAGCCTGCAGAAACAACTGCTGCCTAGTCTGGCACCTTCCAATGGTTTTGTATCACACCTGCCCTCTTTTCCCTTGTAGATGACAAGTTGGGATGCTCGCCTATGCAATTCAGAATCTGCCCCAACTCAAGACACCTGGTGCAGACGCCCAACCCAGCACTCACGGAACCCCCTGCCCTCCCTTTTCGCACCTCATTCACTCACCCAGATTTGCTTCTGTCCGTGGTTTCAGGGGGGCTGCTCGGAGGTCTCTGGAAGATTGCACCCTTCCTGCGACCGCCCAGGGTGGCAACTGCTCGCTGCCCCTTGCCTCTCTGGGTGTGCTGCCCCACAGTACCCACCTGATTCTCCGAAGGCCTTTGGGGCCACCCTGTTGCAGGTAAAGGAGGCTGGGGGTGCTGGAAGATTACCCCACAATAAATACCAGGTTTCTCTGGCAGCTGCAGCTGCCTTGCAAGCCATCATTCTGCTTCTGAGGTTCAGAGCAACTTTCACCAGGGAAGATGTGGCCATTTAACAGGTGTAAAAAGCCCCCCTGCCTCCCATGGGTGCAAGCCCCCTCCTGCTTCAGGGGCACCCAACGGGCCTTCAAGTAGCCCTTGGACGGCACTCCACGGCTTTCCGCCTTTGTGCAAGAGCAACAGGCTAGAAGTAGCTGATGGGTATGTGAAACTGACCCTCTCCCTCCCACGCGGAACTTAAGTTGCCTGCAGATTTTTCTCCAGGTTGCATCTGTGGATCCACAGACACCGGTGGAAGAGGGAAGATGCCTCAGGGGCTTCCCATCTTCCCCAGGGGCTCCACAAGACAGCTCCGAGAGGAGCGCCATTCCAAGCCGGGCTCCTCCTGGGGGCATTTTTAAAAGAGGGACCATTGCCGGGGAAGCTTCCCCCGTTATCCTCATGGTGTCGCGGCGAGATCGGAGGGGGCAGCAGAAGGCAAGAGGAGGAAGGGGAGAAGAGGCGAGAAGAAGAGGCGGCGTGCGTGGGGAGGGGGAAGACCTCAGGATTCTGCCTTCTCTTTCTTTTTGCTTTTCTTCAGAAAGGAGGGAGCCCGGAATTTCTTCTTCTTCTTGGAGGGGGACTTGGAAGGGGACCCTTCGGGGCTCATAGGCCCACTGGTGACCGACTCGGTTTTGTCCTTTGGGCCCTCGGGGGTGTCTGCGTTGGTCGTCAGCTGGCTGATCCCCTTGCTGAGGTGCTCTTCGACTGTTTGTTCGTCCTCTTTCCCGTTGACCTCCGGCTCGGCCTTGTCGGCTGCGGCAGGGTCAGTAGGCCCCTGGCTGCCGCCCGGCTTCTTCCCGCCTTGAAAAGAGACAGAAAGGAGTGCTGAGCGTTTACACCGAGGAGCTGAGCACCGAGAATCCGGCACTGCAAGCCCCAAAGGCGGAGGCGGGAGATGCTCATCAGGTCCTTGGGACTCTGGCAGGCTTGCTAAGAAAGCGAAGGGCCCGGAAGAAGGCAGGCCTGCAGCAGGGACAACTACGTGTGTGTGTGGGGGGGTGTTGTTCTGTTTTTTTACAGTCACAATGGAGTCTGCCCTGCACGAACACATGTAAAAAGGGACAGGGCTCCGATCCGGGAGTCGCTCTCCTGTCCCCCCCTGGGCAACGCTGGCCTGGAGGAGCAGGGGGGTGGAATACGAAACCGGCCTCCCCGAGCCGCCACCCTCGGAGTGGGCTGCCCGACGCCCCTGGCTCCCACCCAGCGGGCGATGGGAAAAGAGCCCAGCGTAATGCCAGGGGGGGGGGCTGTTTGGGGCTCCTGGGGGCCAAAGAGAGGCATCAACCAAGCTTCTGGAAAGCAGGGCCGGAATCGAGCATCCGCAAGACCCACTGCTGTTCCCACTGGGTTGTGTGTGGCGGGAGAGAAGGGCCAAATTCCCCCTGGAGGCTGAAATCCTGCTGGATGCTCACACGCCGTGAAAGCCCCGCGTTGCCTGCTGAGGCTGTGGAGGCTTCTGGCGGGGGGAGTGGAGCCCCCTCCCTTTATTCTTGCCGCTTACGGAACCCCCTGGGTGGGACGCAGCCGGTTGCTGGCGTTTTCAGCATTTCTGCCTACAGAATCTCTTCCTCCCCGGGCAGGGCGGGATTTGGTTTCGAGGGCTTGTTGGGAGGCTGCATTTCCAAAACCAGAGTGTGTAGAGGACCGTGACTTAAGCAGCACCTAGGTCACAAACTAGATGTGATTTAACCCAGATTGTTGGGGGCCAGAGGCTGGCATTGAAAACCGCTTAGAGAGGGTTGCAAGCCCTGATAGGCGGTATATAAATACAGGGCTATTGCTATTAAATCAAATCCACTGAAAGCTTCCATCATAAACATCTCACTCCGTCATGAAACATTACAACTGGACGGCCATGTTT
This sequence comes from Pseudoxyrhopus heterurus, assembly GCA_032468235.1. Classification (NCBI taxonomy): domain Eukaryota; kingdom Metazoa; phylum Chordata; class Lepidosauria; order Squamata; genus Pseudoxyrhopus; species Pseudoxyrhopus heterurus. Next base: position 28,800 of record JANHJO010004509.1, on the reverse strand, counting down.
GCTATGCCCATGGGGGGAGGCAGGGGGAGAAGGCCACTGTGCATTCTTGAGGCCTCAAGCTGTGCATGGGTTCAGGCTGCTGTAGGTTCACCGGCCAAACAGGTGAGTATCCCACTGTGAATGGGGGCTGAAAGACCACTTTGCCTGGAGCCACCAGCAGATGCGAGATCTGAACTGGGGCTTCTACCCTTGGAGCCTCAGAGCTACGGAATAGCAACTGGTTTCTACCTTAGGACTACAGACATGGTCCATGGATTATTGGTGGTCCAGAGAGCAATGGTGCACACTGCAAACATTCAGGAAGCTTACACAATTAGGAGAGAATGTATCTCTCCCTGCTCCACCTCAGGCAAAGGAAACTATCTTGAGAGATCTTCAACTGGCTCTGAGGCTTGGTGATGCCCAGGACGGAACGACAGAAGGACAGCTGCTGTCCCAGGTGCCCTTGAACCGGGGAGCCCCTGAAGCTGGTTCCTTCTCCCTCCAATAGTCATGCCTTTCTTTTAAAGGAAAAGGAAGATCCATACTTACAGGCACTTCATCCATCAAGTAACAGGTTCTTACAGGAAGAGTACCCAGAGGGGACTGTCAGATCAATTTTCCTTAACCTGGTGTCTCCCAGATGTCTGAGGACTTCAATCGGGTTAACTAGTGATTCTAGAAGTTGCCCACTCAGCCTCCTGGAGGATTTGTGCCGGGGAAGGTGACGTGAGTTCATTTGGTACTAACTCCTTCCTCTTGCTGTAGATCTCCAGAACATCTAAGGCCGCCCTCCCCGCAAACCTTCTGCAAGCTTCCTGCATGCCAAGCTAAGTCACTCCCTGCGATCATCATGCCCCCCAACCTATGACTTCCCACAGAGCTTTCCCTGCTCCAGCAACACGTGGCCTTGCTCAGCCCGAAGACGGACACCCGGCACATCCCCCTCCCTCCCCAGGGAGGCAGCTGGAAAGGGAGAAAGCAGCCAGCCTCTCTATACTTACTAAAGTGACAAGTACTCAGAAGCAGAGGCAACTCCTTGGATGAAAGCAACACATGGAAAGAGAAAGGGAGACATTGTGGAGACAAACACGCCAAACACAATGCAGCAGAATGAGACAATGGCAAAGAGAAAGGGAGAGACAGACAGGCACACACACAGAAGCACAACTCCTCCTCCCACCTGAAGGAGCCTCACAGATCAGGACTTTCTAGGGCCACAGATCCATCCCCAAGAGGAGGGGAAATGCAGAGTTCCTGGCCAATGGCCTCCCCAATCTTTCCTTCTTCGGATGAGCAATGACCATCGGAAAAATTCTTCATCTTTTACTGCCAGTTCCAATTCAGTCCAAGGAAGGAATTAGTTTTCAAATTTTCTTTTGAAGGGCAAAATAACTTGGCAAACTTCTCAAACCTAACCCTAACAACAACCCTTGTACTCCTTTGGGGACAGATGCCTGGTTTGGCATTTGTGGAATGCTTCCCTAGCCAGCAACTGTTCCCCCCCAACAAAACCATCCCTGAGGGAGGGAAGCTATTCAGGGAACTCCTTCCACCGAAGCTCTGTGCCTGGGAAAGGCTGAAGAACTCCTCCTCCTCCTCCTCCTCCTCCTCCTCCCCCCCCTCCTCCTCCTCCTCCTCGTGACATATGAGTCAGGAGTCTGAAGCACGTCAAAGCAGCGCTTCTCAAACCTGATATCTTTAAGATGTGTAGACTTCAACTCCCA
>JANHJO010004509.1:5606-17994 GCA_032468235.1 Pseudoxyrhopus heterurus | reverse complement strand
AAGGAAGGAAGGAAGGAAGGAAGGAAGGAAGGAAGGAAGGAAGGAAGGAAGGAAGGAAGGAAGGAAGGAAGGACAATCTTGTCATGTATGACAGGGGAAATCCACACTTGAGCAAGTTACCACCAAGATGAGAATATCACCAAAAATAGCATATTAGGAAAATGTTTCCCACAACTAATTGACACAAATCTACCACCCCCTCCCTCCAAGCAAGTGGTCATTACAGTGTTTTTACGTGCTAAGGAGAAGGGAGAGAGGGCGGAATATTATCTTTGGAGGCCTCTCCTGCTGAATGGAACGTTTCCTTCTGCCTCCCCCTGTGAGGCAAAGCAAGGCAGAAGACCTGCGCCTTCTTCTCTTGTTGTTCTGGAGCTCACCTGGACTTCACAGGCCGCCTGCAAATGGAAGACCTTGTAGAAGGCCTCTTCCACCGTGTCTCCAAGGGTCACCAGGCCATGATTTCGGAGCACTAAAACCTGCCCAAAGAAACAGCAAGAAACAGCTAAAGAATTCGAAAACTTTATCTGCGCTGTGAGTTCTTCTCCATTCCAAACCTCTCTCGTGTTCTAATGCGAGGAGGTATAAATCCACAGGCCAGTTTGGGCAGAGATTGACTTGAAATCCAAGATTACATCAGAACTCAAGCCACACCTCGCAGGCCTCACCTTGCAAGTGGGTCCCAGGCATTTCTGCAACTCAATTCTGTCTGCCTCTCCTTCCATTTCACCGTTGAAGTCAAAATACACCATGTCACCTGCCAGCAGTGCATCGTGGGAAATTGGCAAGAGGCCTTGTTTCATTGCGGAGACCTGTGAAGGAAGCCAAGATTTCCATGTTTTAGCTGTGCATAAAAAACTCCCCACATGCTCCGAATGCCTTTCCAGTTCAAACAGAAAATTATCTAGAATGCAACTGTCATCCTTTTTTATGATACAAGATCCTGCAAGATGCAAACAGAACCGTTGACCAAACTGACTTGGAGTTGCAAACCCTCCATACCTGGAGCTGCAGCTGACTAAGAAATGCCGCCCTCCAGACATGGGCCAGCGAGGGACGCCTCCTTCCCTTTGAATCGAAGGAGAGCAAAAGCAAGTCGCCTTCAATTCCCCTCAACCCCCCCCCCCGCCTCTTGAGGGCTCCTTCCGGGTTCCTGGCTTGGTGGCATCACAGGGGCTCCGGCTACTCCTTCCCCCTCGGGGGCTGCGCAGGGCGCCCTCCGCAGAGCACTTCTAGGCCAGCTCTGGCACGACATCAACGCCTGGCTTCACACGCTGGATTACATCTGGCTTGCCAGCTCTCCCAGCACACTCAACCCACACAAAACAGGTCTACAGTGTAACACAACGCGTGAGCTACCCGACAACTGGGAGAGTTGCATCCAGAGGGCTGGCGGAGGTGAATGGAAATGGGACGGGGGGGTCAACTCTGAGGAGATGCCTGCCTCGTCCGTCCATCAACCGGAAGCTCTGTTCCCCGTGTCTCAACCTCCTGCTAGATAGATGGACCCCCGCCCGTCCGCCCCGCCCGCCGCCCCTGCCCTTACTGCGGTTGTGGCTGGTGTGTGCAGATGGATGATGCATCTCACGTCAGGCCGAGCCGCATAGATGGCCGAGTGCAGGCTGAATCCCTGGGGGTCCACTGGAAAGCTGGTGCTGCCTTGCTCCACCACCTTCCCCAGGATGTTCACCTTAACCTGGGAAGGAAAGGGGGAGGGGGGGACATCCCATGAGAAGACGGGCACCTGCCTCAGGCAGTGGGGAAGGGAAGCAGTGGGGCCAGAGGAGCCTGGCAAGCCGTGGCCCATGGGTGCTGAAGGGCCGGGCAGGACCTAGCGGCTGAACAACAACAGAGAAAGAGAACAGGCCGGGTGTCCCAAATGCAAAAGCTGAACTGGCTCAAATGTCCCCTTGCTGGACAAGCCTCCTCTCTCTCCCTGGTCCATGCGTAGAGATCCATGCAGGGCGGAATCTGCCATGCAAAAAGGAGCTCTGAAGGGGGGAAGAATTCTCCTGTACACGTGGCTAACGTTGTACAACTGTGCACCCGGCATCCAAGGGGCAGCCTGACCGGGAACTTCTAGAGGCGATTTTGTCACCTGTCCCCGTTTTTCAGGGCGAGCAGTTTCACTCTAGACAGGCTGCTCTTCAAGGTGGCTGTGAGCGAGGAAATGCAGCTGGCTGCAAAGCTCCAGTCTGCAGTCGTGGGAACAGAGTTTTGCATTCTCACCAAGCTGGATGCTGTAACTTCATGACAGGAAAGGCCTTCGGGACAAACCAGGAAATGTTCCTGTTCTTTGCTGACTCTCAGCTGTGAAAGGAAGGAGAAAAAAAATCAAAACAAAAATGAAAACTGTAAACAAGGAAGAGGGGAAGAAGGAGTAATAATTATTATTATTCAAACAGGCTCTTCAGACAGTCAGACCTGGTAACCTCATGACTACTGCAACACACTCTACATGGAGCTGCCCTTGAAGACTCTCGCCCAGGTGTCCTGGCTGCTTCACAACTCGCACTGATTGCCACCTGACCTCCAGGTGCAACTGAAGGGGCTGGTCATTGCCCTTCAATAGCCTTCCGGCTGGTGGTTTGAAGGGCTGCCCGTCTCCCACGGTTTCTGCCTTTCTAGCAGCCCTCCCAGTAAAGCAAACAGGATTCTACTTCATTGAAGGCTCCATAAGCAGAATTTTGCCAGTCTGAAAGTACAAACCTTCCACTCGCCACTTTTAGCAGCCTGCCCTCCATATCTTTCGTCTAAGGAGCTGTGCAGGAAAACTGGTTGCTTTCCAAGAGCAGGAGGAGGACGGGTCGTGGCTCTGAGCTCTGCTTCCCCAACCTGGTGTTCTCCAGATAGATTGGGCTACAGACTCCTTTACGCCAGCCAAGACCGCTGTTGCCTAGGCTTAGTGGGAAGATGGAGTCATCCACCAAGACTTCACAGGAGAAGCAGAAGTGTCTAATTCTTCGGATCTACTCCACTGCCTTGGGCATCCTGCCTCAAGAGTATCAAGTAAGCAGCCAACAACAGCTCAGTCACTGGCTGGTCTGTAGCTCAAACACGGTTCTTCTTGCTCTGCCTAATGACTCATGAAGGAACCCCAACAATTATCTGTTCATTCCGCTGCTTGCTATGGTGCTTCTCTGCATCCTAAGATGGAGAAGATTTTAGGTCCTTCTAAAAGACGATTACTTGCTTTAAGCCCAAAGTGCAATCTCGTTAAAAAGAGAAACCCAGTTTTATTTCCACCTGTAAGAAAGGCTGAGGAGGACGGCGTGACTCACCGTGACTGTGGTGCCACTGAGCTGTGCCCAGCCATAGAGGTCCAGCAGCCGATAGACACCGCCCACTTTGCAGCGCATGAGCCGCTCCCCTTTGGCCAGGGACACAGGATCTGTGCTGTGGAGGTCATTGATGGGGGTCACCGTGGAAAGGTCTGCAAAAGAAAACCAGGGATGGGGTTGCCAGGAAACGGAACTGAGCAACGAGGCGGCTTTGGGGCTGGACCACTAACTCACTGGGCTTCCTCCTACATTGTCGCTCAAGAAATGCACCCTTCTTTCTATTCTGGGCTTGCTTCAAAGTTTAGAGCAGAGGTGCAACCAATCCTTTTGCAGATGCTTGCAAAACCCGGGTTGTTCAGATAGCATATGCAGTGGTTTAATCTCCCCCCCTTTTGTCGAAGATAATTTTCCAAAGAGTATGTTTCTTTATACTGTAAGGCAACATTTCTCAATCTTGGCAACTTTAAGATGAGTGGACGTCCAACTCCCAGAATTCCCAGGTGAGCACACCAGCTTCGGCCACACAACCCTATTAGCAGCATGCCTTTGGCAAAACGGGCAAGGACAGCAGGAGAGGCTGCCGCTTACAGCACAAGCCAGTAGAGGGTTGGGTAGCCCAGAGTGGAGCCCCCCGTTGACTGATGGCATCTGGGCCTTCACTGCGCCCACAATCTGCTAGACCAGTGATGGCCAACCTTTTCGGCACCAAGTGCCCCAAGCACGCGCAGGTGCATCCCCAAAATGCAATGCGTGCATGCCGTACATGTGCCCACGCCTCCCACGCATGCACATGCGCATGCACGCACAACCCCCGTGCATGCCCCACCTCCACGCATGCGCAACAGAGACCCACAGACCAGCTGGCTGGAGGGAGGCACACACGCGCACATGCGCAGCAGAGCTGAGCTGGGGAGATGGCTGGCGCGCCCAGAGAGGAGGTTCTGTGTGCCACCTCTGTCACGCGTGCCATAGGTTCGCCATCACGGTGCTAGACCTTCAAAGAAGAGAAAGCCGCCAAGGGGTGGGTGGGTGTCAGCCCTGTACATCCCTCTGTCACCTGGAGGCCCAGGAGGGGCCTGGGCATCCAATCCAGGAAACAGCGGAATTGAACTCTAGGAAGAGCAACCCGGCCACAGGCATCCACACAAGCTTCAGAGAGAGCCCCTGGTGGGCAGGGGAGGCCAGGTGGGGGAATGGCCTGGGGAAAGGGTGGCAGTGGAGGAGGGGGAGGACCACCACCTGCTCAGAAACATGTCCCAAAGACCCTGGACGGGAGGCCGACGTACTCAAGGGCGACGGAGGGAAGACGGAGGGAGCCGTGGTGGCCATGAACTCGGCTATCTGCTGAAGGGCCCAGATGTTGGAGTTGTTTCCTTTCTTCATCTGCTCTTGGATGAGACTCTCCAGCTCCTCCCTGAAAGACTGAAGACACCGCACAGTAACTCTCCAGGTAGCCCAGGGGGGCTTCTAAGGGGCGGCTACAGTTCAGGTGCATTTGTCATGTGGACATTTGGAAATCAGGCGGAGAAACTCTCAGATGCTCCCTTGCGAGAGGAAGTGGCCATTCTTGAACAGAAGAGATGAAGACTAAACCCTGAAATCTGAAGTCTCCCAGTGCTAGGCTGAATTGTGACCGTGGCTTCCTCTTCAAGAATGTTTGTCTTCTTAAGATGCCACAGTGCACTTTTAGGGTCACCCACTGCCTCTAGAAGAAACGCCCCTCACCTTCTCGAACCACAACGGAGTCCACAGTCCTTTCACACAAACTTCATTCCCAGTTTTCTCCCAAGCTTTCTCGGTCAGGCTGATGTTGCAAGGAATGGCAGAAAACTATTCTGTTCTTACTGTTAAACAATCCCCGCTCTCTCCCTGTGTGTGTGTGTGTGTGTGTGTGTGTGTGCGTGTGCGTGCGCCAGTGAAGTCCTTTACTGTGCAATCACTGTGCCTTAAGCCTGGAATTTTATGGGGATCCAAAAACATCCTTCTCCACTAGAATTCTCCTCCCAAATTTCTCTTATTTTCTATTAAAATCTTATAAGCAGGAAAATGCATTTTGTTTGGTAACTTCAGGAATCTTCCATCTGGAAACAGGGCTGGGATGAAAACCTTCCTGCGCACCTTCTGGAGATCCACCAACAAGCCCTGCTCTATACCACCCCCTGCGGTTCCCCTCTTCCACAGCCCCCTGGGCCAGCCCCGAGGCCGCCAGTCCTGCCCAGCATCTTATCCAATGTCCACACCCAAAGGCTCCCCACCATCTCCAGGAATCCTGTGAAGGATCAAAACCACAAGGAAGTAGGGCAAAGCCACGTGAGCTGCAGCAGCCAAGAAGGGCCAAGGAAGGGAAGAGCGCTTCTCTCCCCTTCTCTGGTTCCTGCTGCATCCTGCAAAAACCAGCTCAGCTGAGGCCCTGGAACCACAAGCCCAGAGCAAGAGGAGAGAGCCTGGAATCCCAAGCGCTGGGCGAGGCCTCCGGGTTCCCCCGCCTCTCCCGCTCCCTCCTTCTGTGGCCCCGAGCCCAGGGCGGAGACCTGGGGATTCAGTCTGAAGGGGGAGCTTCGGGTCCCACCTTTCAGGGCAGCCCAGCCCGGAGCAGCCCGCGCAGCCCCCCAGGAAGGTTCACTGATCCCAGCCTACGAAGGTCCTCCTCTCCCCCCGATCTACTCACGGGGCTCTGCAGAATCATGGTGACTCTTTTCTTCTGCTCCATCAGGTTGAAGTCTTGGCGCAGGTCCGCAGCCATGTTCCTGATGCGCAGGTACTCGGGGTCGTCTTCTGAGAATCGGTCAAAGTAAGGCTGGCTTTGGGCAGGGAGAGAGGAGGAGACCTCCTCGGGGATGGCGGCTTCCTCGCTCATTTTTAAGCTGATGGTCTCCTTCGGGGACCTGCAAGGAAGCGACAAAAGCCACATTTCAGGGGCATAACGGAATATCCAAGCGCATGACTGGCAAGTGGGCCTCTACAGAGGAACTCAGATCTGGCGCTCAACCCTCAACTTTGCCAAACTGATTTCCAACGAAACTGATTGATAAACAGTTTTGGTAGCTGGAAAAGAACCCATTTCCAATGAAACCCAAATTTATTTGCTTAGGGAAAAGTACTTTCCTGCCTAGAAATACAGGTAGTCCTCGCCTTACAAGAGTTCATTTAGTGACCTTTCAAAGTTACAACAGCACTGGGAAGCGCCTTATGACCATTTTTCAAACTTACCACCGCTGAAGCAACCCCGGGGTCACGTGATCATAATTCAAATGTTTGGCAACTGTCTCATATTTATGACGATTGCAGTATCCCAGGGTCATGTGATCACCTTTTGTGACCTTCTGACAAGCATTGGGGAAGCCAGACTCACTTAACAACATTATCACTAACTTAACAACTGCAGTGATTCACTTAACAACTGTAACAAGAAAGGTCGTAAAATGGGGCCTACTTCACTTAAATGTCTCATTTAACAACATAAATTGGGGGCTCAGTTATTATTTGGGCTCAGTTCTCCCTGCCCCTCCAGGACAGAACGGCTTCAGCTGCCTCCCACTCTCTAAAGATGGAGGCCTTGTGCCTGTTGCCTAGTTACCCAGACGTACCAACCATGTAAAAATAAAGACTGGTATTAAAGGAAGTTGGAAGCTAGAAAAGACTTCCTTCCAGCCACAGAGAATTTGCCACGTCCTAAATTTATCGTATGTCTCTCTGTACTCGCCTTTTCTAGGCACTTTTTCAAGGTGGCATGCCAGGGAAGGGGAGGCCCCGGATGAGACGAGGAAGAGATGGGTCTGGAGGGAGGAGAAACGCCCTGGCCCTTTCTGCATGCAAGGCCAAACGGGGAGCTCCCAGGCCAGGTCAGGCTCTGATGATCCAGGCGGCCCAAGGACGGGCGAGGTGCGCTCACGGACGTCAGAAAAGGCGGCTGTCTGTTTGATGAGACCCCGCTGACCCTCTGCCTGGAAGGAGCCGGGCAGGGAGAGAAGGGCTTCGCTGGGCTCAGGCAGCAAGTCAGAGGCCCCGGCCTCTCTCGGGGCAGAGGAGGGAGGCTTTCGAAGGGGCCACACTGCAACGGGGCTCCAGAGGGAACCAGGGCCGGGCCAGACACCCTGATGGCTGCCGGGGTCCTGGGTAACGTGGGGAGATGTTTCTATGCCATCATTTTATACCATTCTAAATCACATTCAAACAAGCCAGAAGAGCCGGTAGAAATGTTAACACCCTAGTTGACCTCTCCTCTCATTAGATGGGATTTTTTGCATTTTCTAATCATGAGAAAAAATGTTATTTGCAACAGCAGTAGGCTTTCTGAGCTCTGACAAGTCTGGTTAATTAAGGATGAATTACCTCCCACTACAAAAAAATGGAATTCTCCTGCAAGAGCAACAACTCAACCCAATTTGCTAGAAACAATGATAGATCCAGTGAGGTCCAGAGTGTTTGAATTGTTATATGTTTCTTTTAAAATGTTTTTATATTACTTATATATATTTTACTGCTGTATTTATCTATGCTGTGAGCCGCCCAGAGTCCCTTGGGAGTTGGGCGGCATATAAATACAATAAATATAAATATAATATATAAACTAGGAAATTATTTTGCTTTGCATATGTCCATGTGTGCAAAAATATTCCTTCTATTCTAACAGTGAAGGAGAAAATATAGGAAGAAGAACTTATATCCTATACAGATCTCAACACTTTTTTTTTAAACAAAATCTTTCTGGTGCCAAAACAAGAGTATTTTTAAAGTATTTGATTGTACAAGGTGACAAGACCCCTTTGCAGATATTCACAGCAACCCAAAGGCTCAGAAAAAGAGGGGCATTTCTGCCTTCAAGTAGCCCCCAAATCCCAGAGCAGAGGTGATGAAATTTCAGGTATATACAGGTTTGTGCTCCAAAGATTTGAATCAGGAAAAAATATATGGCTAATTGCAATCCTGAGCATACAGGGAGACTTTGACTTACAACCATTCGTTTAGTGACCGTTCAGTTTCAATGGGACTGAAAAAGTGATGTATGGCCATTTTTCACACTTACGACCATTGCAGCATCCCGGGGTCATGTGATCAAAATTCAGATGCTTGGCAACTGACTTGTATTTATGTCAGTTGCCGTGTTCCGGGGTCATGCGATGACCTTCTGCAAAGTGAAGGGGGAAGCCGCTCTTTCCTCTGCAGACTCCAACTCGCCCTCCTCCTCTGAAGTCGCACCTCGAGAGGGGATCCAGGGGAGCTCCGGACCCAGAGCGGGGGTGGCCTCTGCTTCACTCGAGGCGTTTAAGGGGAGGCTGGAGATCCTTGAACTGAGGTTCCTGTGCTGAAGAGGAGTTGGGTTGGATTGGATGGCCTCAAGAGTCCCTTCCAACTCTAGGATTCTATCCCCATTCCAGTCAGAGCCGGGCTGGTCATAACAACATTCTATTTCTCAATGGGCTCTTTCTCTATGCCCCCATTTTGTTTGACCTGCAGTTGCATCCACTCCTAAACAGATGTTGGTGCCTTTGAGGTTGAACAAAAGGCTCCCCTTTGATTCCAGGCCAGCATTTTCCGTGTGTTTTGAAGATCATCTTTGATGCCATGAACTAGAGGTCCTAAAGTCTTAGGCCGAAGCATTGGAGGGCTTTTGATGCAACCTCGTCCTAGGCCTCCCTGGGTGACGTCTGTTGAAGCAGAGAATTCAAGTGGACAAAGCCAGCCCCCTCCCCCAAATCCTACTTCTGCTACCCGTCTGAAATCAACAGGAAGGTTTCTTGCCAGCCCTTCTGTGCCCATCCCCAGACGAGGCGGGTGGGTGAGGGTCTGGGCAGAGAGCTGGGCAGAGCCAGGGTCTCCCCTGAGGTTCTGGCTGGGGAACCCAAGGAGAGTACAGGAAGGAAGAGGTGTAGAGCCCGCAAGCCAGAAGTCTATCGGTCTTTGAGGGCTTCTGCCTTTTCCTTTCCCGTCAATGGGAATCTTTCTCCTCCTGTTTGCAAAATTAGCTGCAAATATCTAAAGATGGTACAGGTTATGCCGGTGGCCATTCAAAGCAAATATATGCTTTAACTCGCTTGGCCTATTGTAAGTGGATACGCTCCGGACTCTTAATGGCACTCCAGGCAAGAAAAAGAGAGACCTTGTGTTGATCACATGACGAGAGCTGTTATTGCAGAGCGAATGAAGAGACTGTGGACTGCGAGTGAAATTCAAGAAAAACGAAATGGCATCTGCTTGGATCCTGATTCAATCTGGGAAGGGAAAAATCGGATGTAACGAAGGGCTCCGTTCCGCAACACCAAAACCATCGAAGATTTCCAGCTATAACCCACCTGGCCTAAGGGATGTTGTTTCAGGCAAAGGCTATGAAGTCCCGAGAGAGAAGCTGCTAGACGGACAGATCAGCTCTTTCCATCTGCCGAGCATCCTCGCCCGGCCCAGCCTTTGTGCAGCGAGCGTTTCCCCAGGGCGGCTGCCTCGTCTCTTGCTCTGCATCTGCTGCAGGCATCTTGGTGCAAGATGCAAAGGCAACCCCCCCCCCCCCAGCTGGCCCCTTCAGATGTGGGGAGAATTCGCCAACCAGGGGCAGCTGCAAAGTCTCTGGAGTGGGCAGCCGAGGGAAGGTTTCTTTTCCTGAACAAAAGGGCTGCTCCTCTGACGTATGAGGAGCAGGAGCAGGATGAGACACAGTTCAGTTCTGGCAAAGGCTGGCAGCTGGCAGGCTTGAGACAAGCACACGGGTGCCGGAGCAGCCTCTGGAACAACCAATCCTTGCATGCAGGGAGTAGCTTAGTGTGGAAACCTTGACCGCATGCTTGACAAGCGCTTTTGCTTCATCTTGTAAAGCTTGGGTGCCTGGAGTTCAAAGCGGCGTTAAGCTGTTAAAACTCCTTGCAATTTGCCTCCTACACAAATAGATCGGCAGACGATGCTGTCAATGTGGCACTGCACTATATCTTGCAACCCCTTGAATCCCCAAGGAACTGTGCAAGGGTCCTTTTTGTAGACTTCGGCTCGGCATTCAGTCCCATCATTCCAGAAATTCTTCTCACTAAACTGATTCAGCTAGTTGTGCTTCACCACACTTGTAAGTGGATCATAAGCTTTCTATCAAGATAGGAAGCGGCAGCTGATGCTAGGCAAAACCACTTCAGATACCTGTACAGAAAGTGTGAAAATATCTGCAGAGAGTCTTCTGCTGCCTGAGAGGAGATAAGCACCCAGGTCAAGTTCTTTCAACAGTTCCAATGGCGCAATTTCCCCAAAACAAAAGCACTGCATGTAATTGGTAGACAATGAACTGTGGGTGCCCCAGGAACAGAAGAGGGTTTTACCTATGCCGCTTTTTGCGGGAAAGCCTCAGAACTGCCTTTGCTTCTTCTGTACCTAGATGGATCTTTTAATAAAGGTTTACTCTTGCTGAACTCTCTGGACCAGTTGTTCCTTTCTTAGAATGTGCCAACTAGGACGGTTGACATGAGAATTTACTGACTGGATGCCTTTCCTGACGCCTACATGGAGTTCGCAGTAGATATTTTCTCTTTGCGTCCTGATAGCGAAATATCTGTCGCTGCCTAGGATTGAACTCTCAACCTTCCAGGTGGGAGATGAGAGTCTTCACCTCTAGGCCGCCGCACCGCTCTGCAAATCAGGCTTATGATGAACAGTAAACAAAATCAACATTCACACAGCATAGAAAACCATTTAATCTTGTGTTCTCCTAGCCCAGGGAGGGATTGGTTCAGATTTCCTGCAAAGGAAGGGCCCCTCAGTGTACATTGGACAGCTCCAAAGTGATCCCTATTGCAATGGAGTCCGGCCTCGGCCCGACTTACACTGCTGCCGTCTTCTTCTGCACATCTGGCCAAATGCCCTTCATCTGGACCCGCTTTGGGAGCCTGGCAAGAGTGTGAAATTGCTGAGGGAGCGAGCCAATATTCCCTAGGTCCAGGCAGCTCCTGGTGACTCAGAACTGAAGCAAAGGTTGGGAAAGATTTGAGCCACATGTATCGATACAGAATTTTATTTCGGCATCCCACTTTTTAAACCTGTTTGCATCCTTGATTGCACAGGTCTTCAGCAATCCACAGACAGGCATAACTGTCACCTTTGCCCATCTTTCTGATTCAGAGCCTGGAGCAACCAGCTTGATGTGTCAAGAAGGGAAACGGGGCAGCAGCCCTTCAAGAGAAGAGCCCCCTTCTCTGAGATGCCCTGGAGCATAAAGCAAGTCTGTGGGTTTCACGCCTCCAGAGGCACAATTAACTTTGAGATGTTGCTCTGTGCGGAAATGGCTTTTCATCCTTCCCCGCCCTGAGCTTGGCATTTAAAAGAGCCCTTGGATGGAGGAGAGATGGCAGCAGAACGGCTGCTGGTAGATTGAAGAGCTGCTCTCTAGAGAGATTACCCAATCCCAGGGCCTGGAATGGATTTCTAACCTTGAATCAATCATTTCTATTCAAAATGTGCACTTTCCTCCTAATGCCCATTATCTCAGCCGCATCGAACCTCATCCTGGCTTCACATTAATACCAGAGATGGACTTTGTGATGCTTGAGGCACATGCAGGCATTGTAGGGGGAAAGACAAGTGAGTCCATGGCAGCAAAAATCAGGAGGAGTCAGGGACCCCCTTTTCCCACCAAGGGTTTGTATTCAAAAGTTTATGCGAGTTGGGAAATCCGTCTGATTTTTTGAGGCACAGGAGCATTTCTTTCTTCTGGATTAAAACTTTTGTTTTACACCAGTTGGCTAAGCAAAAAAAAAAAAGGCAAGCACACATTTCATCTGACCCCAGCTTCAGTGTCCAAAAACTAGCTCCGTATTCCTGGATTGGCAGAGTGTGACATTCCGACTACTCCCTCGCCCAACCAACGTCCCAGGGGTGCCTTGCCTGGCAGGGGGCTATCATTCAGGATATCCTGCTGCACCTTTACGCCCACTCAGTATTTGAGGGGCTGCCACAAAGAAGAGGAGGTCAAATTATTCTCCAAAGCACCAGAGGACAAGAAACAACGGTTGGAAACTAACCAAAGAGAGAAGCAACCTGGAATTAAGGAGAAACTTCCTATCAGTGAGGACAATTAACCAGTGGAACAGCTCACCACCAGAAACTGATGGGCGCTCCATCACTGGAGGTTTTTAAGAAGA
>JANHJO010004508.1:27828-40708 GCA_032468235.1 Pseudoxyrhopus heterurus | reverse complement strand
CTGACATTGTAAACCGCTTAGAGAGGGTTGCAAGCCCTGATAGGCGGTATATAAATACAGTGCTATTGCTATAGCATTGTTTGTGGCACTGTTCTCCTATCTTAACTATTTTCTAGCTCTCTCAATTTTGTTTTCTGCCAGGTCTTCAGTTCTGGTAGTCAAACCGATTCCAATTGCACTTGAAAACCCTTCTCACCTCTACAGACTTGCAAATGGGACTTTCCTTTGGCTCTAGCACTCAACAGTCTTCTCTTTCTAGAGCTGGGCTTGTGACCTTTGTGCCCAGGACATTGGGTATCATGGGCTTGTTTTGGTTGCTTCTTTTGCAGATTCTGATCAGGGTCTCTGACCAGCCCCCCAACCCAATCTTTGCTCCTTAGCAGGTCTTGAAACGCTACGGATTGCCTTTCTTTCCTTGTCTTTCGCCTTTGTGATAGCAGTTCCCCCCCCTACCTATCTGCTGTCTTCTTGACTTAACTCCTTCTTCCTTCTACCCACCCACGTTTGATTTGTTGTCCATTTTATGTGACACACTCTCTACTTAAGAGGGTGGGACTTCTTTAATCCTCTTTCCCAGGCTGCAACAGAGCTTTGAATCCCAGGGGAAAGGAGACTTGCCTGATCACCCTGAGCTTTTGAGTTCATTCTCCCATGCTATCATTCCAGAAAATGGTGCTGGGGAGACTGTTACTTTGCTCCTTGAGGAATCTCACACAGCTGCAAGGTAACTCTCCTATTATATAAGGCCCATGTGGCATTTTTAGGAACGATTGTGCACCAGTTTTGACCCAGTTTTCCATCAGCAAAATGATGATGATAGCCAGCTATGCTTCTCCTTTTCTGTGAGTGTGGGGTTGGATATCTTAAGAGCTCCCATCTATCTCTGGGTTGTAAAAGATTGGATGCAGGAGAAAAAAAAACTAAATCCAAATTTCAACAATATTGACTGGTTGCCAATTCCGGAAGTTCAGGATTCAGAAGATGCGAGTATTCTTGTTACATTGATAGAGCCATGGTGGCGCAGTGGTTAGAATGCAGTACTGCAGGCTAATTCTGCTGACTGCCAGCAGTTCGATTCTCAACGGCTCAAGGTTGTTTCAGCCTTTCCTCCTTCTGAGGTTGGTCAAATGAGAACCCAGATTGTAGGGGGGGGGGCAATATGTAAACCCAATGAACTCTTTTGTGAAAGAGAGAGAGAGCTGGAATTGGTAAATGTGTCCACAGATAACCTCAAGATTGCAATGTACTCATCATAGGAAAATCCCTGGAGGTGGTTTCAGAATGTAGCAACATGACTGAGAATTGGTGCCTCTTGGAGATGCTACATTACTCCTATACAGAGACACTACAAAGCCTGAACCGAGTTAAACTGCAGCATTTACCACTTTGCACAATTTAGGCTAAAGTTATGTGCAGTAGGTATACTCCTATCTTTCTGGTTACTTAAGTCATTAGCTGGGCATTTAAAAAAATATAAAAATCCTGCAATGGTACATTAACATAATTCTCTTTCTTAGGAAGGGCTATTATTATAAAACAACTTGGCATCTGGAATTGATTCAAGTTTCTTCTCTATTAGAGTTTAGTAAGGGGAATCAAATCCTGTCAAATACATATTTTAGAGTTCTGCATTTTTAAAGGATTTTATTACCATTTGTTTGAGGATATGCTGTGAACTCCCCAGAGCCTTTGGGGTAGAGTGGCATAAAACAGGTATGAATTTTCTACAAGATTAGACACACTCTTATCCCTCTGGGTCAATTGGTGGCTTGAGAGTTCTTCCTTTGCCTTTTAGCATTTGGAAACATTCCAGAAAGTCAGAGTTCAGCATTCGAACCCGGAGTTTTTTCCTAGATTTTCAGCTGCAGCTACTGCTGCTGCTACTGCTACTAAGCTAGAAGTACTTGTAACTGGAACTAAAACATAATTGGAGCTGAAGAACAGATTCGGCGCAGCCTTACTTTAGAATTCCTGAACTAATTTCAGAGGTGAAGTAGAAGCAATTATTAGTGTGTGTGTGTGTGTGAGAAATACTTATAGCAAAAATATCATGATTACATCGGGAATTGAAAAGTAGATAATATTATATAGCGCTGTCAAGAGGACACCCATATGAAGATGAGGAAGACATTCTCATCATCTCTTCAGGCTTCTTTAAAGTGTTATGCTGGATTTTAGCTTACATCATCCACAGCCGATGTAACTAAAGATCAGCCTGGCTGGGGATTAAGGGGATTGTAGTCCCATTCATTCTAGAGGCACCAGTTTGGCACATTTGATTTCTAGGCACAATATCAGGCAGGGTCTGGAAAGAGATGTACGATACATTCTCTTCTTCTGTTCTCTCTTAGTAGAAATCTTTCATGAGCTTCCAAAATCACAGTAATAATTTCTGTAATCAGTCTGCAACTCTCTTGAAACCTCTTGTATTGTACTCTCTAAACAATCAGAGGACACATATAAGTCCTGCCTTTAATGCTTTGAGTGAAGACTGACGCAGCAGTAACTGAGGCAGCCAAACCTAAACATTAGGTTTCTAGAAACAATTACATTAATCCCACAAGTTGTACACCATATAAGAAGCTATGCACAAGCCACACCTTTGTATTGCACAATAAACAACTGAATTAATAGGCTATTGATTTTAATGTATTTTGCAAAACAAAAAAACAAAAAAACAAACAAAAAATTGATGGCGTTTCCAAATTTCTAGGAATCTTCAGAATCTTCAGAACTTGTTTCACTTTCAGTCTCACTGCCTTCTGAAGTGTTGGTCTCTTCTTCAGTCTCATCAGTGCTCTCTTCATCAGTTTCCTCCTCTTCTTTGTCAGCACATTGACTTTCTAACACAGAAATGTAAAAGATACAAGCTTAAAAGCAGCCATTTCAGTATGTATGTGGCCTGTTTATTTGCTGGCCTCATAATCCATCTGAACTTTCCTCCTGCTTCTCAGAAGATGACTAGGTCTTAAGAGAAAATCCAATGGAAACAAACATTTCTACTTATCTCCTTTCAAAAATTAGAATTTGGCATCCCAAAACACAATAAACAAATTGGAGATGTGAACAACCAACAGCTTGAATTACATGCTGGAAAGGTTTATATTGGGTTGGTCTAAATTATAATTCCACATCTGCTTCATACATTTCCAAATGCTCTAAAGCAGATTTGGAAAATGCCTAGGAAGCGGGAGGGGAGACAAGGGGTCTGTTCCTCAGGTGGGCGCTATTCCATCACCCGTTAGGCACATTCAAATACAACCCATTAACATTTATTTTGGAATTAATTCTGTAACTGAATGTACACTGTGATGTAAATCACATTGATCGTAATTCTAGGCATATATGTACTCTTTGCATGAGTAACATTAACGTTCACTGTAGCAAGAACAATAGTAGCATTATAAGAAAACAAACAAACTAATGTGTGCTTTTAATTAGTAATAATTGTATCAGAAATTTGATTTATTATTCATTAGCTTTCTAAGTAGTGCAAATTATTTTACAAATATTTATACTCCTCCATAATAAGTAACTGGCTGCAGTCCTTTAAAATATTAACTTCATAAACGCTTGTTAAATAGTTTGCAGCATTTCCAAAGATCATACTCACCCAGAAGCATTTTTTTCTCAATAAGTGGAAGAAACTGCTTAGCTTCAGGGTTGCTTGGTTCATATATCAGAACTGCAGTTTGACAAGAGAGAAGGAATTAATATTTCTGGGGGTGAAAGAAAATACAAATACTACTTCCCAATCCTAATCCAAATCACCGCCCTCTATTTCATGAGTGCAAAAATATTCCCTATGCACTCTACTGTATTTAGGTGATTATCTGTTGGAAACAACTGTCTACACACACACACACACACACACACACACTTAAGTTCCCTTTGGACAATATATCTTATATAATATGATGGGAACTTAAATTACATTTCCTGAAGCAATATGCAAATCAAAATGCAGTTTGTATTTATATACTTGAGTACAGTGAGTACACATACAATATCTCCTGCTTTCTTATGGAATCTTTTATAAAATTGTATTTCTCAAGATTGGAGCTTTAAAGAATCCTCAAATCTGAGTTATGTTAAGGAAAAAGATATGGAAAAATGATGTACGTGGTGTGTGTGTGTGTGTATGTGGGTGTCTATATGTATAATGCCTTATACAGATCTGTAATGAGGACTTAGCGGTGTAATTTAGATTAGAGAAATGTGGCTCAATGGTTGTAAAGAAAGGTCCCCACCATGTACCAAAGTTTCCACCTCAGGTCCAACTGTACACCACCTGGAAAGAGGGTGGGTAAAATCTGGTGAGTATCAAAGCCACTTTTCTGGATGAAACCAGAAATCAGTAAAATGGCACCCAAAGATGAGCTGCTGAGAGAATGTCTGAGGCAACAATAGATATGAGAGGAAGATCGAGCAAAGGAAATACCAAGGCAAGACATGACTCTGCATGAGTTGTACCACTGACAGACATCTGAGATAGCTGACACTGGGAAATTTTACTGGTGAAGGGAAAGGGCTAGACTAAAAAACAGTATGAGGCACTGATCATAGCAGCAGAAGACCAGGAACTAAGCCCCAAACCAAAGAAGCAGGAGTCTATCACATTAGACAGGATCTGAGGTGCAGGTTATGCAAAAAACATAGTTTGAGATAGTCCAAACCATAGTGGCAGAGTGTAACATGCAGGTAGGAACAGCATACACTGAATAGCACAACCAAGGAGTTGGCATTGTCTATGGGCTAGAGATCCTCCCAAGTCCAGATGAGAGATTGCACCAAAGGCCATGGCTAAGATCCTATGGGATTTCTAGATCCAGGCAGACAGGCAGGTATGGCCAATCAACCAGACACTGTGGATTGTGGACCAGAAGATAACGGTGGTGATAGATGTAGCAGTGCCATCAGGCAGAAATATGAGAAGCTGGAGAAGTACCAGAGCCTGAAGGAGGAACTAGACAGAATGTGGAAATTAACGGCCAAAGTGCCCGAGTGGTTGTAGGAGCATTTGGGTCTGTGATTCCTAAGATGGGAGAGTGGCTCTGACAGATCCCATGAATGACATCAGACCTCTCTGTTCAGAACAGTTCAGTGCTGGGAACAGCTAAGATGCTGCGCAGAGCTCTCAAACTCCCAGGTCACCGGTTGAGGACCTGAGATTGAGGAAGACATATGTACCACTCAATGGGATGAAAAGGATTTGTTTTTAAATATGGTACTTAATCTCGCAATTGTCCGTCTGGGTGATAAGCATAGGAGTAAAAAAAATGCACAAAAATATTGAACACTATAAACAACAATACACCACTGACAATGGTGTACTTACTCATCTGACAAAGCTTCTTTGCAAGATTGTATTTCCGTTCCATTATTGCTTTCAGAAACTAGGAAATATATTTTAAAATATACACATTAAATATATATATATTTTTAAGCTTATTTGAGAATGTAATAAGTTTTATTACTTTTAACTGACTTCAAGTTTGTTTTAAATTTTATTTATGGCCGTTCCTGGGACTGAAGCAGTGGAAGCCATGAGCATATCTTAAATAAAGGAAACCACAAATAAATTATTGCATCCATAGATTATACTATCCTTGTTACTAATCAACAACAATAATATGTGGCCTGTCTATGCATTATCTTATGCTCTTCATTCTTAATGCAAGTATCATTTTAAAGAACTTTGAATAAACAAAGTGACATAATTTAAAAACTAAAGTGATACCGAAAGACGGAAGATACTATGCTATTGCATGCATCTTCTGGAGTCAGAAATATTTCAACTACAACTATGTTGTAGCCCTTGTATTCTCTGAAAGAGCTAAAAGCAAAGTGAACCTTTAGGGTAGAAAATAGCATCAGAATGATATCACACCCTGTATCTGGATTATTGTGGACGTGTTACATTTTTATTTCAGGCAGCTCATACTAACATTGTTGAGATGAAAAATATTATTTTGTTTTTCATGCAAAACAAAACTCTTTCTCCCATATATCTCATAACTGTATTCATGCCTATGGTTTTTTTTTTTAATATAAGGTAGATTCTTACTATTTTTTACAATCTTTATAACAATGGGATTTTTACTTATATGTGGGAAATTAAACCCTATTTTAAGAAATGGCAACTGTATTGAGAAATACGTTTACTTCCTTTGTGTGAAAAGCTCATTCTGTTTCAGTGCTGCTTCAGTTTAGTATATTCTTGTACCTCTCCCATCAATTGTAGTGGTGCAATTCTCTTTTGAGTTGCATTGCCTCTTTGACCAGTGTTGTTTTCGTCATCTGAACTATCTGGTGGCTTTTCATCATCATTTTTTTTGTCCACACTGTCCTTTTGTGGTTCAGGACAGACTCCATTGTTGACCGTCTTTTCATCAATCTTGGAATTTTTCATTTTTTCATCTAAACAAAATTCAAACTTCCATGAAAAGGATTAAGAGAGGCCTTTGGAATTCTATAGAAACCCTTTACAAATGTTAACACAAACAAAACCACATTGTGATTGGTCCATACTTTTGATTATTTGTCATTAAATTGCCCTCCTTGTTTAATATTGAAATATATGTAAGCCAAATGATTTTAAGCACCTGTGCAATAAAATGAATGGCTAACACTGGATTATTGATCCAATAAAATACATACAGTCAGATATCACAGATATCAATAAATAGCATATTCTTCTGTATTTGTTCTACCATCTAAGGGGTGGAAACATAAGAACTATCCTCTCCTCTCTAATAACAACCGTGAACTTCATACATAGGTTTGGATTAATATTTTTTTCACACCCAATTGATGTGTAGTGAGTACATACCCAATTGTAGTGAGTAACAGTTCTCTTTAAAAGAAAATTAAGACAGCCAAGTAACTTAAATGTTGAAAGCATATTGCAAGTGAGACAAGACTGATGCAATTAAGCTATTATCTTAGAAAAAGATATCTAAAAAAAATTAATATGGTTGGAGATAAAAAGTCTCTCCCCCAATAACAGAACAAATTTCCCAAATGAGCATGATTGCCAATACAGACAACTTAAAAATCTTTCAATTTAAAGAATTCTGTGCCTCGGACTCTGATGCTGGCTAAGGGCTTAGCTCTAAAATGAGAATGAGATGAATTCATAAAAGCAGGTCTACTGATGGCTTGCCACTGAGGGAACTGGAATGCTGGAATTAAATAGAACATGCCTCGGATGCAGGAGGACTTTCCCTTAAATATGATCATGAGGTTCACTTACTAAAATTTTTATATTCCATGGAGCACTGCACTTAGAGTTAGAGTTGTCAATCCTCACAGGATAGTTTTTCCTGAGCTTAAAATTTATATCAACCTACCCTTCATTTAATGGGGCTGACTGACCATGACATCACGTGCAACCACGATATGAGTTTAGCTCACAGAAAGATAACAGGAAGGAAAGCTCTATGAACATGGAGCAAATTAACTTCAGAAGTCAGAGCTACTTTAGAAAACTATGCAATATTTGACAATTTTTCTATGAAATTGTTAATACTTAGACTAAAATGATGTAATGATGTACAAGACGGTGGCTTCTTTTGTTAGCTCACTCACGGACTTGTTGTAGTAGCTTCTTCCCGCAGATGAAAGAAAATATGTGACACCAAAAATGGCTGCTTCCACAATAGTCTTTTTACCTAAGCTCTTAAACTAAGCCAAGAAAGGTTTTGCTGCCCTTCTTCCCACACAAAAGAAGTTCACACAGGAAATTCTATCCTGTCTTCTAAAGATAAATCACATTTTCCTGCTGGATCCCACTGATTCAGATGCAGCTTGAATCAGTAGTGGGCTAGCAGAAGGATGGCAGCGGTGAGGACATATCCTTCACAGATGCTAAGTAGGCAGTTACAAAGTTGGGGCAACGAGACTATGCCAATTACGCTTTCTTGGTAAAAGAAATTATAATAGGCTTGCAAGGGTAAGTCGATTCATTGAGCTTTTGATGGATTGAAAATTTAAACTTGATTGATTGGCAGCCTACATTACAAACCCACCATTTCATTGCCTTTTGGAATAAGTTATCCTATGAAAATTTCAGAAAAAAGAGTAGTAGAAAGCAAAAGAAATTTAAGGGGGGAGATAAGAAGAAAAAGAAATGCATAAAAATCTAGTTTAACCCAAACCGTTCAGTATAATACTTTTAGCGTCCACTTGTTCTTGTTTTACCGTTCATAGTAACACATTCTCGTATCATTTGTACTCCTGACACACCTAACATTCACTTCTATTTAAAAAGGTAGGCAGAAGCATTACACAGAACCATTTTTGCTTCTTTCAACAAACATTAATTCTTTCAACTCACCCATTGCTCTTCTATCACCGTTTGTATGTTTAAAAATACAGCCATCTATTTCCTATCTAAACATTTTAACTTGGTGCACAAATCGAGTAGAATTAATTGCTCTTCATGCATGTGTAATTTGCAGTAATCCCCTTTGTTTTACCTGTCAAACACAACTACCTTATGTTGTCTTGGGATTCTCTACCATTCAAGACATATACAAAAAGAGAATGCCAAAGAACACAAGACAGACCAGGAAGAAGATGGAGAGAAACATCAAAGGCAGTCCATGACAGCATCAATTAATAATGGTTGAGGCCACCAAAAATTGCAAGAACCCAGAACTTTGTATCTCTTTCGACACGTGAAGTGGTAAAAAGAGGAAACTAAGAAGAAGAACACAACTACCTTGGTCTTTGGTAATTAATTTGAAATCTATAGTCTTCTTTGCATCATTCACTACAATCCATCTTACATTTGTTTGAAAATCATTTGTGTTTCAATAACATGACTTCATCTGCATGTAAAAGGACCCATTCAGGTCCCCAACTAAAATACTTTTATTATTAGCATGAACTTTTCTTACCCATAACTGCATTAACCATCCAAAACACATCACACTTTCTAGCCAATTCTCCACACAATGTTAAACCACTTGGCAGGTATTTCATCTATTCCCACTGCCATCCTATATAGAGTCTACTGTGCTCAGCAAACAACCTTCCATTCCATTTTCATGCAAAATATTTTACAAGTCTATTCATTTCACCATGCAGACCTTTTTTTTTTTTTAACTTTCTAGCTCAGATACTGACACAACACCAAGAGGCAGATGTTGTCACGGAAAAGGCAATTCCTTCCCTATTCCCAGCGGAGGTTTGTCCCGTCTTTTTCAGAGTTAAGCTATCTCACTTACACCATGTGGCTGTTTAGCTAATTCAACCTTGTGCTAAATCACTAACCCATAGAATTAAAGCAATTTTAGTACTGCCAGCCGAGCAGTCTAGCTCAACTGCACAATCCTGCAGCTTGCTACTTCCAGTCCAGCTCTTTGGGGAGAAAACACGAGAAAGATGGTAGCAGAGGCAAAGCAGAAGGGAGCGGGAGCATCCATATCAAAATGAAACAGCTGAAAAGCCCTGCTGTGTTGGCCCCCTCTGTTGTCACAATACTTCCAAGCACCTTCAGTAGTCACAATACTTCCAAGCTATTGGCAAAAGCATAATGCTGCCATCAAAGTCATTCACTACACTAACCCTGATGTAGCCAAGGATGACTTAAGTCTATCTCATCCATGAACTGGAAACAAGATGAAGGCCACAGCATGGGAAATATGGAAGAAGTAGTAATTGCCAGGTATGTTTGTACCATGGTTAGGTGAAAGGGTAAAAGGCTTAGGTATAGCATGCCGCAATGCACATTAAGATTCCTTTCGTTTGTATTTTTAAATTCACAAAGAAACTAGAAGCAAAGATTGCTTTTGGCTATCTGCATTTATTCAATTACAAAACTAATAGAGTGTGTAGAGGCAGTGGGCTGGAGTGGCGGTGTTCGCCAGAGCTATGTCAGAGCCCTGGCCAGCGACACTGTTCACTGGAGCTGATCCGCTGGACAACAGCCGGCTGGGTTCAAAAGCGGCAGCAGCGCACAGCTGATCAGCTGGGCGGTGGGTGGCTGTGGGTGTCTCAGGGCAGAGCTAAGATTGGCAGCGGTAGCGATGCACAACTGATCAGCTGGGAGGCAGGGGACTGCAAGAGTCCCGGGGCAGAGGCACTTGGCCAGTGACCAGATGTGGATGCCTGAGGGGTAGCACCTGGCCAGTGGCAGGGTGGGACATCCCAGAATGACCACCAGGCAGAGGGAATTGTCCTGAAATGAGAAGAGAAGCAGCAGCATGGGACAGAGGAGAGTAAAGGAAGCAGTTTGATGGGAAATGAGGCGGGGAGAACAAAGGAGGAGAGAGGAGAAGGAAGGAAGACAGAGAGTGACAGAGTGATGGAAGCAGAGAAACAGTGTAAGGAGAGAGAGAAGGAGAGGGAGGGGGAGAGAGAGAGAGAGAAGCCAGCAGGCAAATGGGCAAGCCAGTGACCTGAGGGGGCACCAGACACAGCAGCAGAGACGAGCTCATCCAGGTGGGTGGGCGAGCCAGTGTCCAGAGGAAGTGCCAGACACACCAGCAGATGGCAGAGACAAGCTGATCCCGAGGCTCCACACTCCACAACCCCTCTGTCTTACCAGGGTTCAGCTGAAGCCTCCTGTCCCCCATCCAGAGCTCCCCCAGCCTCCAGACACTGCAGGAAGAGCAGCCACAGCAATACCAAATGAATCTCCAATCAGATTTGATAGGTCATTTTGCATATTTATTGCTCAAATGGATACCACTTTATGAAGTTAAAGAGACTGCACGCATGCAAAATCATGCATGTCCAGAACCATCATTTGTCTATACTGAAAATACCAAATTAAAAAACCCGATAAACTGACATGGCCAATTTATACATAGAGGAAATGAGGCTATTCATGGTGGAGACGCATAGCTGAATTCCGGCTTCTACTCTCCATCCCAACAAACAGACAGCCATCCATGTTATTATCTATAAAGCACAAATGCAGACATAAATCTCACCTGCTTCTTCAAGGCAGTCATGTGGTCTTACATTCGCCTTTGGATTTTTCTTTTTCACAATTCTTGCCGCTAAAGCATTCCGTCTTAGCATTGAGGTTTTTTTCCCAAACAATAAAAAAGCATAATTTTTTTTTACAAAAACAAATTTAGCCAACAGAATAAATACTAAATAAGTCTCAGCGTTTCTTTTTATTTTTTTTAACTCTTTTTATATGGGTAGGTCAGAATTACTTCATGTTTAGGGCCAAATTAGAAATAACATTAATTGCAATTTACATGTAACACGCATTTTTTTAAAAAAAATTGCACGTCTGGTGTTTACTTTTAGCGAACAAAAACGCTATTCAGAGTTAATGCTGCATTTCCCTGTCTGTGGACTGAGAGCAGAATGGGTCATGTATGATCTCAAACTATTATTGCGGCATCATTGCAGGGGCTACCTCTATCCTCACACCAATTGCCATAAAGACCAATTCAATTACAGAGGTCTTTTCACATGATTATCATGTTCTGAACTTCTAGCTGTCACAATGGCAATAGACAAGTGATAAGATTAAAAAAAATCTACGACGTTTCAAGAGCAGGCTATAAAAACTTGTCAAGATCTACAAAGTTGGGCAGCTGAACAACAGTTAACTATTAAAAAAGCTTGATGTCAGCAATTTGTTCTTGTAATAGAATTAATTAACAACTCAACTGAAGTGAGACTTACTTTTCTAATGATTTAGCTGTACATAACAAGATCTGCTTTGACGGAGTGTAAGGTCTGCTTATAGGTTCATTTCCACATCCCATACTACCTTGGTTAAAAATTAAAAAAATATATATCACTGCAAATTTTTTTTAAATATAATTGAAAGAATAATGATTCTACTAAAATATAATTTTAAACAGCTGCTGTAACTTTTTATTTTTGCTTTCTTGTATTCCATCTTTTCAAGGTTAGGGTAAAAGTTTAATTTTGGTACAATGATAAGACAAACAGAATACAGACATAAAATAATTGGTGAACTATGGAGTAATTAATACATTTTCTAAAACAATAACCAAGTGCATAATACCATATATCTCTACAGAGAATTAAATATAATATTTCAATACTTTAATTATTGTAAGTTTGTCTCTTAAATTTAAATAACTTAGAGAGTGACCAATAAAAACATTATGGAATGAAGTTCAACTCTTGATAACTGCACAAACATATCTACACAATTTCCTTGGAAACAGTACTGAAATGGTTTGCTACCCCACCTTTTTTCAGGAATATTGTTAAATGTCCTATTTTATAGCCCTGGTATTCCAACGTGAGTAAATACATTAATATCATGTTCACTGTATAATAGTTCCCTAATTTTAAATATCTTTCTAAAATAATTCTGTACTAAACTTAGTTATTACTCAATATTTCTTAGCTGTAAGTTTTCACTGTAATAGGTTTTTACAATGTTTACATCATTTATTCATAATAATTTATGGATAGTTTAGTACATATTCAAGTTAGAAATAATCCAGTGCTATATAGAAAACATTTCTGGGATTATCTAAGGTAGTTCTCAGACTCTGCAACTCCCATCAAAAGAGTCCATGCAACTTCTCATTTTAATACCTTTCACAGGTGAAGCTGTTCATACTCAGAGAAACCTTTGCATTATAACATTTTTCAGTTTTACTGAAATGAATTTCAACTGAGAGTATATCTACTTTTAGCTTCTTAATTTTTTAAAAAAATGCACTTCTGGTGTTTACTTTTGGCGAACAAAAAAGAACAAATTTTTTTAATTTTATTGATATGCTTTTAATTGTTTTTAACACTATATACAGTACAGACCAAAAGTTTGGACACACCTTCTCATTCAAAGCGTTTTCTTTATTTCCATGACTATGAACATTGTAGATTCACACTGAAGGCATCCAAACTATGAATTAGCACATGTGGA
>JANHJO010004507.1:95942-112820 GCA_032468235.1 Pseudoxyrhopus heterurus | reverse complement strand
TCATTTTACCGACCTCAGAAGGATGGAAGGCTGAGTCAACCTTGGAGCTGATGGGATTCGATCAGCCAAACTACTGATCTGCAGTACTCTGTTCTTACCACTTGAGCCACTGCAGCTCCATAGGTACCTATGTTAGATAGAAGATGTACAGGAAGATCCTGGAGACAGATGGTCACTTTAGCTACAACACTGAAGGCATCATTTATTATTGCCCGGGAGAAGGCAGTGGTAAACACTTCTGTATTTCTGGATAGATAATATTGGTGATGGGTGATATAGTGCCAGATGATGAGCCTTTCAGTTCTTACAGCACTCAACATGCTATTGGAGAATCGCTGAAGATCTTTTGGAGCATCAATACTAGTTATCACATGCCTAGATTAAAGTCTCTGAGATGTCTAGTTGCTGATGCTGTCATGCAGAAAAGAAAAATCCAAACACAGAATTATAATGGAAACATATTCATGGAACATACGAATATGGGAAACCTCTGCAGAATGAAAAATGAAATAAATCAACTACACATTGGCATATTAGGCAATTGAAACAAACTGGAATTGGCCACTTTCCATCAAAAGATCACACCGTTTATCACTTAAGCCATGAAAAACTAGAAGAAACAACATTGTTTTCATAGTCAGGAAGTATGGTATATATGGCAAGGACAATAACTTAAGTGCAGTGGGATCAGTGAACAAATAATATGACACTTCACAGACCATCCTTTACAGTAATGTGATGAATAGCCATGTTTATGCTCTAACTGCTGATGCAAGAGAAGAAGGGGCTTCCAGATTTTATGGTTGTTCAATGTGAAATTGGCAGAATATGCAAACAAGATTTGATGCTTATAGTTAGAGAATGGAATGCCAAAGTTCTAAATATTAAGAAGGAATGGATACAGTAAAAGGTTGGATAGTATGATCTAGGAAACAAAAATTCACCAGTAGAATCACATCAACTTTTGCTGGTATACGATAATGTGACATATCCATGTTTACAAAGTTCAGATTCATGCAGGCAATAGTTTCTACAATGACATTCTATGGAGAGAAAAATTAAAATTTGAAGAAGCAAACTAGGAAGATCATAGAACAATCAATATACAGTTTTTACTTGAGGCACAATACTGGACGTATTGAACAAGCGTTTTGAACTTGAATGGCCTCAAGTATATTGAACTTTGGACAGATAATGAGAAGATCTAGCTCTCTTTAGAAATCTATCGCATGGAAAAAGGTAGAAGGAAAAAGAACAAGACAACCTCAATTACAGCAGCAGTGAGTGAATCATTAGAAGACTTGAAGAACCACTTCAGCACCAATTATCCTGGAGAAAAATCTAATAATTGCTAATTATTGGCAATTGACTTGGTGGATCATCATCATCATCATCAAATTCACTAACCAAGTGCAAACTAGATCCTTGAAAGGTGGCATTAAGCATTAAAAACAGTAATTCTCAGCATAAGGCATAAACAGAAATGTGTCATAATCTCAGAAATAAACTCACAAGTCTTCACACAGAATTTGGCTCCTGATTTTCTTTTCAACATTTTTAAAGTAACATAAAAGAGAAAAAGAACCCTTCAGTTATTTCAAATACATGAAGTCAAGTGAAAAGAATTGTAACTAAAAGCAAGTGATAACATAAATGTTTAAGGGAAGAGTGTTGAAAATGCACTCTTAAAGATAACCACATGACTTATTCTTAGTGATTGTAAGAATATAACAATGGCGGAGCCTTTAAGTGCTGTTTTAAAAAGTGCTTTTTTCATAACAAATTGATGCCATCTCCTATATAAACATTGCATAAAATACTACCTGTTTGGTTTCAACTGATTTTATTTCTGTTTACCCCATGCAAGTTTGAAAAATTTATACCAATTCTCTTGATTTTGAAAGAAGATCTAGGGATGCAGATCAAGACATAATGCTTAAATGTTTGCCTGTTTCAAAAGCTCAATACGAAGAAATACATCCGAGTTCTTTTCTGTCAAACTTATTTCTACAGCTTTGTAGGATATATAGGAAGTGTCTCCTGGATCTTTACTGAGCTTTGGATGATATTGATTGGTAATGAAATATGCTATGATAGTTTCCATAAGTTTAAGTATAAATGTCTTCTAGTACCACCTGTTTGCTAATACCTCTAGTGCCCTTTAGGTTCTTCAACAATTCAAAATGTTTACATCTTGCTCAAAATTCATTTCTTGCCAAAAGTTACTTGAGCGAAGAGAAGGCAGATGTTTCATTCTGCTTGTCCCAGCTATTACCAACTATTCTTTCCTTTTTATTTTTAATATCTGCTGTGTTTTGGAAGTCTTTTGACTGATTCCCTAAGGGTTCAACTGCAAGTAGCAAGCATGATTGGTATAATTGTAAAGATGATTAAATATCTTTTTAAATAAAAATAATGCAAGATTCTTTGGATGTGCATTATTCTCCATCAGATTTATTAAAGTAGTCACATATCTAGATGATTGGGAGAAAGTGCCAGAATTATATCAGCTAATCTTGCTTTTACTGGTGGGAAAGTCACATAAACAATTTTGTTT
Organism: Pseudoxyrhopus heterurus; assembly: GCA_032468235.1. NCBI lineage: Eukaryota > Metazoa > Chordata > Lepidosauria > Squamata > Pseudoxyrhopus > Pseudoxyrhopus heterurus. The sequence continues at coordinate 110,263 of JANHJO010004507.1, read as the reverse complement.
ACTGAACATTGCAACATGCTTGAAAATTTAAGTACGAAATGGAGAAGATTACGTTAACTAAGTAATTCTGTCTATATGAATCCTTTGTTCCATTCAAGATATAGTTTTGATTATCACATTGTAATTTCAAAACCAGGTGAAAAATTAAGCTTCAAAATTAAGTTCACCAAAGAATACATTTTTTCAAGCTAAATGCCACAGTATACCAGAGTTGTTATTTGTAATATAGACCTACTTCTCAGAAATCTACTATTGTTTAAAATCTTATGGTTAGTTCCTTGATGGTCTGTGAACTTGGTTGTTTGCTTACAGGCGTTCCTTTACCCAACTAGGTAATACCATCAGTGTATCCCCTGTTTATCCCCAGTTTATATACAGTAGCTGGTAAGAGGTCTGGCTTTCTCCTTAGCAGTTTCTTGATCTTAAAACTGTATTAAAAAACTATTTTCATTTTTCTTAATGATTTGATGAGTATGCTTACTGTACATTGTATATAGAAATGATAAGCCATTATATTATTAGCTGAACCATAACTGCATTAATTATAAAAAATAAATGAAGTGTATTTTTCAAGGAGGATTTGACTGTTGGTCTCAATTGAAATGTTAGTCTAAATATTTATAAGTCTAAACCTGCCTAATATTCTTATCATCTAATTGTCATTTACATTTAATTGTTATTGTTTAAAAAAGGCATTGAATATTGTGTGGTCACAAAGTTCATCCAGGAAATGCTCAAACTGTTGTAGCTTCTGTGGAAAGAACCCACTACCACTGTGGATGAAAAGAGCGTTTTTATAAAAAAAAAGAAAAAAAAGGTTTAACTCTCACATTTTTTTTAGAAAAAGAAAGTATTACCATCTCCCCTCTCCATTACATTTATGTTAAAATATTTTATTGAAACTTTAAACATAAAGCTGACAGAGTTGAAGTTTTGTAGTAAAATAATCTGATTTACATTAATATGCACGTTCCTTGCAGAAAGCGTCTCAGTCACAGGTAGGAAACAGTGATAATTGGAAAGTTCCAAACTCTTGGAGCCTTGAGTGGTGCAGCGGGCTAAACGCTGTACTTTGTAATTAAGTATTCAGCGCCCAGCTGCCTGTAATTTAGCAGTTCGAATCCCACCAGGCTCAAGGTCAACTCAGCCTTCCATCCTTTCTAGGTAGGTAAAATGAGAACTCAGATTGTTGGGGGCAATATGCCGACATTGTAAACCGCTTAAAGAGGGTTGCAAGCCCTGATAGGCGGTATATAAATACAGTGCTATTGCTATTGCTCTGTCTCTTTTTTTTTTATAAGTTCATGATAATGGCTTTTATATATTGACACCTCTGAAAATCATTTATTATGACAAAATGTGCTGCCAATAAAGTTTCCATAATCCAAAATTTGCCTTGCACACTGCCAAAAGGCAGACCAGAAAGCAGGCCACTGAGTTATTATACTTTTTACAGGATGATGTTATTAAAGTATCGGGATCAGGAAGATCTGGGTTCCACTTCAACTTCACCCCCATCCCTATTGGCACATTCATATAGAGACAAAAATTACAGTCTAATAAATCTTTGACATTTTTTTATCAGAAACCCCAACTTGAACAAACCGTGCTTAAGAAATGAGATAAGAGTAATTTTTTTAAAAAAAATTTTTGGTGGTGCAGTGGTTAGAATGAGTATTGCAGGCTAACTCTGCCTACTGCCAGGAGTTCAATCCTGATCTGCTCAAGCCTTTCATCCTTCCAAAGTCAGTAAAATGAGGAACCCAGATTGTTGGGGACAATATGCTGACAGTCTAAACTGCTTAGAGAGTGCTGTAAAGCGATCCAAAGTGGTATATAAGTCTCAGTGATATTGCTATTGCCCTTTTAGTCTCGAGGTATTAAGCATGCAAAATGTGTCTTTAATTGTTTATCAGTAAAGTTGACATCATGAAAGGTTGGGACAAAGCAGCATTCTGGATGAACCTAATGAGCAGCTTCACAAATAGGGCCACCTTTAGAATAGCATGATAGTTGGTTTTTTACCATTCAGCAGTTCCATGGTGTATTAATGTTTGTCAAACTCTTAAATGGTCTCACATTGACCCTGTCATTTGAATGGCTCTATCAGCTACTTTAGTGATCTACTTTCCCCAGAAAGACACTGTTGTTTTTGACCAGTTCCTATTCCTAAGCTACCTTTGAGTATTGCAGCTGCCTGTTGTAGTTGTCAAGTATTTCTTTCCCTGAAGAGTTGCATGGTTGCTTCTTATATAAACAATGTCCTTAGGCTTACTTTCTTTCTTAGAGACAGAACTCCTGTCATATCCAGGCTGCAACGAGCTTCTGAAGAACAGCCCTGTTTATTGCTTTTTAATTCATTCTATTAGTAATGCTCTGTTTGGAAAGCTTCATTAACCTTTCCTAATACAATCATCTATGGAAACAGTATGGCAAAATACTTACAGTTTCCTTCAGATAATATGAGGTTTCTGAGGCATTTTAAATATACGTTTTTCATAACTAGCACACTGCCAAAGTTTTGTGCTCTGGATTTGTGCCTTTAATAGAAAAAATGAGACAAATCTCAGATATTAAACAATGAAGTATCATTGTATTAATCAACATAAGAAATCAACAATTTCTTGCCTTTGCTAGTGCTCCTCATCTGACTGAGGTTTGTATGCATTATTAATGCATGGCTGCACTGAACATGCAGGTTTTTAAAAGCATGGATACAGCATCATTGGATATGGGGAATGATGATTTTCAGACAAGAAAGCTTAATGTAAATAATGCTATGCCAGATTCCATCAACTTCTCAAACATTTTCTTCCTTTTGAAGAAGTAGCTTTCCATATTTCTACATTATCCTCAGGGTGTTTTAGACTGGTTTAAATTTCTCTTGGCATTTTTGAGCTTATATTATTGCTGGTGTTGTTTTCAGTTCTGCGACTTTTCATAACTCTGCAGGGTCTCTGACTTGCCCAGGCTTTCTCTGTGAAAGCTCCATAGGATGAATTCACTCCTGGCCTCATCTATTGAAATATGGGAAGTCAGGAGGGTTGCAGTCTGCTAAAAAGACTGTCCAGTGAATTTCTCCAAATCCTTTTCCTGGAAGAAACATCAAAAGTAAAAAAATAAATCACTTATTAAGATGAAGTAGAACTGGGAAGGAACAAGCACAGTTTAATTTTTCAGCACTGCAAGTCATTCGTCCCCTATGGCAAATCCATTTTCTGCAGATACTTGCACTCCTATTCTATTATCTGCAAACAACCAATGGATATAATATGAATTATCTCCAAATAAAATAGACAGTTAGTTGCTCTTGTTATTCCTATGAAAATATTTTCAGTATTTGTATTAGAATCATTTTAAACTTTACTTGCATAATATATAAATATATGAAAACATGTTCTTTTTCATTTGATTCTTATAAACTGCCTTGAGCTTGATTTTATCATAGAACAATTATAAGTAAATAAATAGAATGCTCCATATCCTTTTATGTATTTATCCCAAGAAAATGAGTGTGGTAGGAATATAGATTTTAATTATAGTAGTCTTTAAAAGAACCTCCAGATTTTAATGGCTGGCATTTATTTCTTATGCAGTACTTTTGCAATGTGCTGGCTAAATTAGGTAACAAGCAACGTGTCTCTTTTTGGAAGAATAGGCTTAATTTAGTAGAATAATAGACAACAAGATATTGTGCAGCTGGACAAATAGCCAGGAGAATGAATCAATTAACATTCAGTCCCAACCATGAGCCATGAATAATGAATCCACTTTTGTAAACTGATGAAGTTCTTCTGAGAGTTTGTGTGAAGTTCTTTTTTCCGATTTCCTTTTAATATTTTGGTATGTAAAAGATCAGGAAGGGTTTCATGAATCATGAATGTGAAAATACTTCTGATCATCTCAGAAATTAAGGATCTGTCTTTTCCTCTGAGCTGAAGGATAATTTCCATTTACAGGCACTGTTTTCTCTTCTCTGGACAACACTGGGGCATATGGTGGAAGGATCATGCTGTTGCCCCCACTGAGCTCTCTGTTGTGAACAGACAGCAGATTTCCTGCTTGAGTTGTCTATTGTAAATCTCAAAATATTCTAACTCATCCCTGTTTTTGAAGTGGAACCTTTGTATTCTAGGAAACACTACCCTAGTAGGAGCCTTGGTTTAGTGGCAAATTATATTCTTAATAGCTGGCTATTTAATTAAGGCTTTTGCCTAGCAATTTGGAGTTCAACATTTTACAGTAGTGGGAATCTGTTAGAAATAGAAAAAATTCTCCCTCAGTTCACTCACCCACATCTCATACAAATGTTGGAGGAATTATAGTTTTTATTTACCAGCTTGATTTTGACTTGAGTAGATTACATATTATATGTCCAATTGTCCTTAACTATGTAGCAATTTATTATTTGTATTATTGAAACACTTATTTTATATTGCCATTAGCTTCCCATTCTCTGCAAGTCACTTAGAGTCAGTCATCACTGGTGGAGTGCATATAACTCAAGAGAGTAAGTGAATGAATAATATTAATGTATTTTGTACATGTTCTTGCTTTGTTCCTTTGAGTCAGTGTTGACTCCTGGCAACTGCCTTGACTAGTCCCCATGGTTTTCTTAGCAAGGTTTTTGTAAGTGGTTTGCCATTACTTTCTTTCCAGGGTTGAGAGAGAAGAACTGGCCCAAAGTCACCCATCTGACTTTGCCCGTAAGGTGAAACTAGAACTCTTGATCTCCCAGTTTCTAGCCTGATGCCTTAACTACTAGACCACACTGTCTCTTGTTTTACAGAATTACATACACATACATCACCATGAAGGTAGAGGAAAAGTGGAGCTGACAATGATAAAAATGAAGAATGTGTCTTAGGCCCTGAGTAATTTTTTTGTTTATAATACAATCTTGTAATCTTTAGATGTTGCTGAAATTTATATCCCAGGTGCCCTACCTATCATAGCCAATGGACAGAGAGACCAGCAACTTCTGAAGAGCCAGAAGTTTATTTTTTTATTTATTCAATTTATATAGCTGCTCACCTCATAGTTGGGACTCTACATGGCTTACAATGAAAACATAAACATTACCACCCCCACCCCCAATAAACAACTATTCAAATAATGCAAATATAAAAAACAATTAAAGAATTAAAGAAGTTCAGTAGAGGAGAAGTTCAGCGTGGGAGAGCACAGTCATTCAAAACCAGCATAGCCATGTTAAGGGCTCCCCACTACACTCTGATCACAGGCCAGAGGCAAAGCCAGGTTTTCAGGCCCTTCCAGAAAGTTATCAAGCCAATCTGACCTCACAGGGGATGATGTTCCACGGGGTGGGTACAGCAACAGAAAAGGCTCTCCTAAGTCATAGCAGTTTAGGAATGGGTAAAATTTCCCTGTGAATTGTCATTAATTCATGGGAGGTGGTACAAGGTGGTGGAGCTAAGACTAGGTAGGGAAGCAACATTGTTGTAACTCTATGTGTTCATATTAAATTAAAATTTGAAATTGTGTATAAGTTAGAGATATATGTATATATTCAAAAGTTCCAAATACTCTGACAGCGTTATCAAAAACCTTTTTGTCCAAAGATGCATATGAAGTTCTAATCCTCCACTTTATAGTGAGCCCATTGAAATATTTCTCTGATGTGTCAAGATATGAAACACTTCAATTATTTCTCTGTGGACAACTCAGTACCAAGCAACAGGGTAAGTGCAGCAATTAGCAAATTAGAATGTTCAGCACCATGCCATAGTTTGCAACAATAATACAATTAAAGGTAATACTTTACTTGCCGTATCCCTCTAATTTAGGTGTATATATTTGTCAATATGGTTCACTTTATTCAAGGTGAAATTATTCATCACTATATAATTAATATGTAGCTTTTTAAAAAGCAGCTTCTCAATAGATGTACAGTATAGTGAGGCTTTTCCTCCCCTCTTTCCATTCTTACAGAGCTGAACCAGACAGTTAATGGGGACAACAGTTAGAACAGCAGTACTTTGTACCTCTTTGTCACCCTCTAAGTGGGACACTAATCAAATGATCTCATAATAACTGGTAGTTTGTGGTTGTGATAAAAAATCAATATACAGGCAGTCCTCAACTTACAACCATTTGTTTAATCACTATTCAAAGTTACAAAAAGAAAAATGAAACTTATAACCAGCCATTGCAGTTACAACTGTTGCAGCATCCCTGTGATTGGATTATCAGAATTCAGGATCTTGGCAACCAGCAGCTATTTACAACGACTGCAGCATCTCAGGATCATGTAATTTTCATTTGCAGCCTTCCTGGGGGTCTTCCAATAAGCAAGGTCAACGAAGAAAGCCAGATTCATGTAACAACTGTGATTTGTTTAATAACCACAGTAAAATAGGATATTCAAATTCGGCACAACTCACTTGCTTAGTGTTGAAGTTCTGGTTGCAAGTGATTGCAAGTCAAGGACTATCTGTACTCCTGGGCCTATTACATTGTATTCATGGGTATTTCAAAGCAATAAATGGTCTTTCTGAAACAGCAAGGTATCACTACCTTTTTAAGAAAGAGGGCAAGGAGACTGGAATGGATGCTTGACTTGCTCCACTTCCTGTCTCTTTGGATTTAATTGAACCATTTTGCGGGCACAGTTAAAGAAGGGAATCCTTATAAAGAATTGTCAGCATGGCAACATTAGAAGTTTGGAATGCAATAGTGGGTTAACCTGATGGCAAGTACAGAACTAGGGAAAAATATTAGCAACCTATTCTGTTTTATTTTTCTAAAAGGAGGAAAGGATATAGATTTAGGTAGAGACCCAAGGGACAGAATGAAGTACTAGCAAGCAAGCAAGCATTAACTGACTGACAGTTCTCTATGCTCAGCTGTTGACCAGTAAGGAGAAGCAATGATCAGTTGTGCAAGCTCTAAATTTACAATCCTTAAGTCTGAAAAGATCTAAAAATAATCCATGTTTTACACCAGTGTTGAAGACATTTTAAACTGGATTCAGAAGGGTTGGTAATCAGACATACCTCTCTGTGCTACCACTTTTCTTCCTCTTTGCCTCATACACAAATGGACATAGAAAACAGAAAAGGATGACATTTGTCTAAGGGAAATTTAGAGAGAAATAGTGGGTCCACAGCATACAGAAAGGTGTAGGATGCTGAGGGCTATGTGAAATTAGACTTCCCTTCTATGTTGTGATTTTTGTTACTTACATGACTGAACTTATAAAGTCTTTTTTTTATTCAAAAGGAGAAAAGTAAAAGCCATGGACATACAATAAGGCACTTCTATACAAGAGCCTTATTCAGAAGCAGTTCTGGATATAACTAATCTCACAGTTGGGAAATAAAGTTGACTTATTTATGAGTGCTCAGTTTATTTCCAATTTGAACAACATTCCCTTTGTAATGCTACAGTTTTGCTGAACTTGTGAGTGTATCATTTTTCCATTGGTGGGAACAGCACCCCCCTGGCTCTTGAGCTCAAAGGACCTATTATCATCTCCCCACTCCCCCACTTTCTCCTTTAACAATCTCAGCCTCCTGTTCTTGGTACCTGACTGTAGGGATTGTTGAGAATGTCTAGCGGAGATATTTAAATGGTACTGATTGTTCAGACCCATTCGAGATGGACATTTGGATAAGGTGCAGGACTGCTATATACTTATTATATACTGGAAATTTAGTGTGGGCTTCCAATCAATGGCTTTGAATGTTGCTTACATTTGATAATTGTCTGGATGTAAAAGCTGAAATTAATTCAGTCAAGCTAAAGGTTCTTTGGCTAAGTAGAAACTGGAATTGGGGAAGCAGGTTTAATGTACTTTTGTTGAGGTTGCACATCCCTGGAAAAGCAAGATCTAAGGATGCTTCTTCACTCTCAGCTGTCACTAGATTTGCTGGTAGAGGCGAGTAGTATCCTTATACAACTATACCTAGCGTGCCAATTGTGATTCTTCCTGATTAGGTTGAATTTTGCACTAATTATCTATGATTTGGTTACATCTTAACCACAACAACATGTTGTATGTGAGACCTTTGAAAATATCAGTTGACACAAAAAATGGAACTGAGTTTCTAACTGGTGGAGGTATTGGGATCATGTATTCTCTGGATGGAAAGATCTGCACTGACTCCCAATTACTTACTGAATTTGTACAAGTGATCCTTGACTTACGATCACAGTCAACTCCAAAATTTCTGTTGCTAAGCGAGGCAGTTGATAAGTGAATTTTGCCCCATTTTATTATCTTTCTTACCAAGATGTTAAGTGAACGACTCAGTTAAGTCAGTAACATGGTTGTTAAGTGAATCTGGCTTCCCTGTTGACTTGCTTGTCAGAAAGTTGCAAAAGGGGATCATATGACCCAGGGACATTGCAACCGTCATAAATAAATGCTAGTTGTCAGGCATCCCAATTTTTATCATGTGACCATAGGGGTGCTGTAATGGTCATAAGTGTGAAAAACAGTCATAAGACTTTTTTCAGTGCTGCGGTAACTTTGAACAGTCACTAAATGAATGGTTGTAAGTCGAGAGCTACCTGTATTGCTTTTTAAAAACCTAAACCATTTAAGGTCTGACTGCCTTTTCCTTTAGAAACCTGTAGGAGAGTCCCTATTGAAAATATTTCCCCGCCCCATTGTCAGAAACAGTGATGTTTCAGTTTTGTACTATCTACTCCTTCATTAGCTGAATTTGGCTATCACAGTTATCATTTAGAAAATCTGGAGACATAGTTCATTCCCAGGCTTTTTAAGTTAATATATTTTAGCATTTTTTGTTTTGGTTTGGTTTGAATAAGTGCAGCCTATTTTGTTAGTCACTTTGAGTGCTCATCCAGGCAGGAAAGTGGGGTGTAGATCAAAGAACAAATTATTAGTCACTGTAGAACATTTAACCATGTTAAAAGTCTTGGGGAAAAGTGCCTGGTTGAAAAAAATGCTGACATGCTATAATTTTAGCACCACAGCTTGGAAGAAGTTTTCAAATGTAACAAAGTTAATTTTTTTGCAACTAGCAACAAAATAATTCTCATAGCAGTTTCTCTTATCCTTTTTAAAAAAGTGTTTTTGTTTTGTTTTTTTGTAAATATAGATGGGGCACTAACAAATTATTTTACCCTTCATTTTTATAGGAAATAGGGGTGAATGACTTTGTCTTGCTCCACGATCTGTGGTAAAGTCAGCATATGGGACACTCAGGGCATAAGACACTGATAAATACTTCGGTTGGTCAATTCAAGAATATCAGTGAATTGTTCATAGTCTTATCTGCATTGTCACAAAACTTTCAAAGTCATCTTAATTGAATAGAACCACTTTGTGGAATAGGAGGAGGCCTTGGAGTGTGCGTGGCTTTACATTATGTTCCTGAATATTTATTATATTTGTAGCAGGACTATGCAATATGCAACCCAAAGAGTAGGGAAAAGGACAAATTAAAATTGCTATTTCTCTTCTATATTTCCTTTCAAAGGTTACTAATTCTATTTCAAATCAAGCATCCATCAGTTCAGATTGCAGTTTCCCTTGAAATGCAAATCATGGCTTCAAGAAGGCAATATTTGTTAGGATGGTAGCAAAAAATAAATAAAATAACTTGCCCACACATGAGGTTTCTTAGCCTCCTTGATATTTGATGTAGCAGCAATGTGCATATTAATTATATAAATGCAACGTATATCTTGTCTGTGGAGCCAGTCTGATGTAGTGATTAAGGTGTCAGGCTAAAAACCGGCAGAGTTAGAGAGTTAGCTAGAATGCATAGTCCTGCTTTAGATGGAAAACCAGCTGGGTGACCTTGAGCCAGTGACTTTCTCTCAGATCTGAGAAGCAGGCAATAGCAAACCACTTCCCTCAAAAAACCCTTGCCAAGAAAATTGCAGGGATTAGCCCAGGCAGTTGCCCAAAGTCAAAAACTGACTCAAAGGCACCAAAAAATAAAATAAAAAGTCTTGTCTAACCCAAATCCCAGAAACAAGAATGTGCATATTGAGTTGAAAAGCTACTGCATGCTACCACTACTGCTGCTGCACATTATCTGTAGCATTTAGATGAGATAATTTACATTTCAGATAGTCCTTGTCCTTACGATCACAACTGAGCCCAAAATTTCTGTTGCTAAGTGAGACATTTGACAAGTGAATTTTGCCCTATTTTATGACCTTTCTTGTCACAGTTGTTAGGTAAATCACAAGAGCTGTTAAGTTAGTAACATGGTTGTAAAGTAAATCTGGCTTCCCCATTGACTTTGCTTGTCAGAAGGTTGCAAAAGGTGATCACATGACCCTGAGACTCTGCAACTGCCATAAATATGAGCCATTTGCCAAGCGATTTAATTTTGATCACATGACCATGGAGTTGCCGCAATGGTCGTAAGTGTGAAAAACAGTCATAAGTCATTTTTTTCAGCGCTGTCATGACTTTGAATGGTCATTAAACAAACTGTTGTAAGTAAAAGATTACCTATCATGTCACAAAATGGCACACTTATCTGGGTGACAAAATGATATGATGTCTCACTAAAAAAAGCTCAGTTTTTTTATTTATTTCCTGACTTGTTACATCAACAATGGTAAGTATTAAAGTTTATTCCTTTTCATCCCCATTGGACTTGATTATTTGTATACAATATTTCACTTTCTGCTTAATAACCCATCATGGGCAGGCTGGCTGACAAATTCTGGTAGTTAAAGTCAAAACATCTTCAAACACTGCATTAGAGCAATCACGTCTATTAAAGTGATTTTATATGGTCATATCTTTGTCCATTCTAGCATTGTCTGCTATAAAATATAGGAATCCGAACCTCCTTTCCCCAAGGTCACAGCCCACTTTCAAAAACAGCTATGGGCCTAGTTCTTCTCCTCAAGCATTCTTAAAAAATAAAAATGGCAGATGACTGAAGCCCAGTGCAGTGTCTAGAAGCATGCTTGTCTGCCCAGGAAAAGAAAAAAATGGCAGATGACTGAATAAAATATCCTGGTAGAATTACAAATAGTTCTCACATAACGACCGGCAACTATGTCAATAAGTGCCACAGTCACTAAGCAGAAAATCACATGATCACCACAGACTTACAACAGACTCAATTTTCCATTTGGTCATTAAGCAAATCACTATGGTTGTTAAATGAAACATCTCATGACCACAACTTATGATTTTACTTCTTTGTTCCCCATTAATTTTGCTGAGTGCAAGCTGGTTGGGAAGCACACATGTACCAATCATGTGATTGTGCGATGCTGTGATGATGGTCATAAATGCACAACAGTTGTGAAGCATCCAAAATAGTGATCACGTAACTGTGTGATGCTACGTCAGTCATACATTTTTTTTACACTGTTGTAATGTTGAACGGTTGCTAAACAAGGTAGTTGGTAAGCAAGGACTACTTTTATTAGGGCTAACGGGGTTGTCTTAGTGTAGCAGTGTACTTAGTTGTAGCAGACATTTTGTCAATGCACAAACCTCTCTCACAGTAAGCTTTTTATAAAAGTGCTACAATGTACTTTCACCATTCCAAAAGTTATTCTTAGTCTTATATCAAGACATACTTCTAGCAAAAGAGGAAAAGGAACGTAATTAGATTCGAATTTTTGTCCCTGACCTTTTCTTTGAAAAGCTCTTTGTGTTCTGATTTTAAAATATATTTTGATTAAAAAGGATTTAAAAGTTATTTTAAAACTGATTTTATTTTAATTCTGATTTTAAAACTGATTTTTAAATTTATATTTAAGTGGCCCTGAGATGCTACTGTATTGCGTGAACATCTAAAGTTATCTCTGGAGGAAAATGATATTTTGATATATTAAACAGTGCTCTCTACATTGGGGTCAGTGTTATCTATGAATCTGTTTAATGACTGTGAACATTGCTAAGTAATAAAAATCAATGCTGCCATAATTAGCATAGAATTGCTGGATGGCAAACAGCCCATCAAAAGAACAGCATTCTCAGGGGTATTAATTCATTCTCTGTTTCAATTTGCCTAATTATCTCTATAGGTTACTCAGACTTGGGTAGCAGCATGAAGCCTTGCAGGGGGAGAATCCTGAATTTTTATTATATTCTCCTGGATTCTCACCTAATGTGACATAAAATTGAGCCTTTTCTTAATCAGCTGTTCTCACAAGGCTTGCAATGCCAGTGATAGCAGAGGACATCACGACAAAGGCCATTCTTTCCCTCACTATCAAGTCACTTCTTGTTTTACAGCAGTATGCCTCGACACTGTTTTTTTAATCCCCTTCCCTTTTTCTTTTTCCCTTTGCTTTGGTGGTTCTCAAACTCATTCTTTGAAAAAAAAAAATCCCCTGCAGTTTAATGTGATAGGTATAACTTATTCTGTAGTTATAAATACTGTATGTCCTTAAAGGACTTAGCTTTATGAAAAATCCCTCAGGACAAAAACAAATAACACAAGTGATTGCATTCCCAGTGTAATCATAGGTATTCGTTTATAAATTAAATTTGAAATTGCAAAAGGTTTTGGGGTCAGATGAGTTAGTAGACTGTAGTCTACCTTCCATAGGACTTTTCAAAGACAGGCTCAAAATCAGAAGTTGGATTTGAACTAACAATGGCTCAAAACAAATAGTCAAAGGGTTAGTCTAGGACTAACTACACTGGCCCAGATTTTTGGAAGCTCATTCAGTGATTTTGTGTCTCAAGTCCATCTTACTTTATAAAATTAATATGAGAAAAATTGGGGAATGAGTGTGTCTGCCATTTTGACTTGCTGGATCACATAGCTTGCCCGAGTTTATACCCTTTGCCTGCCTGCTATAAATCTCCAGTACTCAAAGGTGGCCTGTTTTGCCACTGAAGAAATTTTGTCTGGCTAATTCTATGCTGAATCATGCTCTTTGTCCATATCTTTCATATTACGAAGAAATACTGGTCCAATGAAAAGAGCAGGTGCTGACTTCTGACTGAGAAGGATAAAGATTTATATATATTTTTAAAGATAGAAGATCAAGAAAAATCAAATCAGATTTTAAAAAAGACAGGATAATAACTCTTGAGGGTTTTTTTTCCCACCAGCAAACCTGCTTAGACAAATCCTAGCTCAAGAATGAGAGACAAACAGTAGAACAGCATACGTCCAAATATTTTCATGGAGATGGTAAAGCAAGAAATGTATTGGTTCACATCAATATTAGTGAACCTATTATAAACCTCAACCCTCTCCTTAGTTTTATCCATGTCTAGAAGGAATGTTGTCACAATGTAGGAGATTTTACAAGCCAGAAAGTCTAGTTAATATTTAGACTACTTCATATGCAGTATTGGCAACTGATTTGTGTGTCCTTATGATATTATTGTACTTCATGCCTTTCCTTCTGCTTCAGTGGAAATGCAGCAAAGGCACATTGGCTCTTTATTTTGTATTTCTAAGATGGACAGTTTTGCTCTGATTGAAATGTATGTCTCCTCTCTGGGCCTGGAATTTGCTTCCCAATCCTGAAGTGAAGATGCCTTGATAACTTCCTATTGTTTCTGGCTACTCTGAGAAATAGCTTTGCCATGTTTTTGTCCCCAATGGATTTTTAATGTTTTGTTTTCTCTCACAATGCAGTAAAATATGTGAGGGGAAAAAAGGACTAGTGCTCTATTATTGGCTTGCTGAAAAGAGCTCTGGCAGATTGGTGTAGGGCAGGGGTCTGCAACCTGCGGCCCCTGAGCCACATGCGTCCCTTTGACCCCTCTGCTGTGACCCCCTGTTGACCCAGTCGCACAATATGCTCTCTGCCCCGAGAAGGCACAAGCCTCTCTGCAGAGCTGCACGGCTGAAGCGCTCCTACTGTTTTCTCTGCACTGCCTGTGACAGGCTGCTTTTTGCAATTCTGTGTCCTTTGTGGGCAGCTCAATGCCATCTGCTGTCCCCTTTGTGTCGGCTCATGAAGAAGGGAAACGGGAGAAGAAGCCGCTGGATGCAGGGAGGGAAGAGCTCGGGCGCCCCTGCGCAGCGCAGGCTCTCCTGCACTGCATAGGACGGCCCGCTACTCACCTCACTGCACAGTAGCGGCAGGGGGAGGAGTAGTCGCCATCCCCACTGCTGTCTCCACTGTAATCCTGGCCCAGGAGGGTATCCTGCTTGGGCGTGTGTGAGAGAGAGAGCAGATCTTTCTCATCTGTTTATCTTGCACACACGTGCATGCACACACACACACACAAGCAGGATACCCTCCTGGGCCAGGAATAATGACAGCAGCAATGGCGACTCCCCCTCCCGCTGTCGCCACTGCGCGCTCAGGTGAGTAGCTGGCCGTGCTGCACAGGAGAGCCAGAGCTCTTCTCTCCCTACATTTGGTGGCAGTGGCAG
>JANHJO010004507.1:75097-85334 GCA_032468235.1 Pseudoxyrhopus heterurus | reverse complement strand
TAATGGAGGGGGGAAGATTTCTATAGAGCACATACAAACACACATCCCCACCGGACTTCTCTTTTATAGATATAGATTAATGAAGAAAACAGTTTGTGAGTAATCTCTGGATTGAAAGCCTCCTCATAACTGAAGTACTATTTAGTGGCTGTGTTAAGGTATATGTTCTAGTTTTACAAATTATCACAGCCTAATTTTAATCTGCTATAGGAGCTGAAGTCCAACACATCTGGAGAGCAAAGGATAGCATATAATTTACCTCTTTTATTTAAGGGTTGACAAAGGATAGTGTAGAATTTACTTCTCTTATTTAAAGCAGGAAATACAGAGTGCCTTAACTGTGGTTTTATTTTGCAAAACATCCTTGAAAGTTGCATTGAAAGGACTTGAAACATGGAAAGAAAGAAATCTATTACCTTTGTAAATGCAAATGTGTGGGTGTAATGGGCACACGCTTTTAGAATTTGTTCTTTCATCTTTCTCATCAAATTCTTTTTTTTTTCATTTCTCTTTCCTACTATTTTTCACTTTTTTCCCTTTTCCCCTGCCCTGTTGCCCCACTCCCCCCATTTCTTGTCCTTCAGAACTCTCCATCAGTCTTCTTGCAGTGATAGTAATTGTATGCGGACTGGCTCTAGTGGCTGTTTTTCTATTCCTTTTTTGGAAGCTGTGTTGGGTTCCTTGGAAGAACAAAACTATTTCAACTAACACCCCTACCACTCAGAATTTGACAGAGCACGACAAAGACAATATGGCTGACAAACTAAAAGATACTGGGACTCTTGGATTCTTGGAAGCAGCAGTAAAAATCAGTCACACTTCACCAGATATCCCAGCAGAAGTTCAAATGTCCATGAAAGATCATCTCATGCGACGCACACGAATGCAGAGACAAACAACAGAACCTGCATCTTCTACCAGGTAAGAGCAATTCTTGGACTGTTATCTATTGTATTAGATCATACTTCCTTAACTTGTGGTCTCCAGATTCATCTGTCTGTGATCAAGAACCCGACTATGATCAAATTCAGACTAATTCTGTCATATCCACTATCCAAAGTAGCAACTTTTCCCTTGTAAACATATTTTTGACACTTGAAAATCACTAAGCAAAAAAAAGTGATTAAACTGAACTTTTGGTTGACATGAACCACCTAGATCTGAACTGAAGGAAACTCCTCTTATTGAATGTTGGCCTCTGCCAAAGGTTGACTTGATAGTAAACCAGCTCATGTATTACCCTAAACTCCCTGAGGGCTGTTAATCTTAACTAAAAGATTCAGATCTTGTTATTGTGACTTGACCTCATTGTGTCAAGCTGTCAATATGTTTGTGGCTACTTTAATTTTGTTAGAACTTACGGAGTCAAGGAGATGTATCAATGACATGGCATACTGTCAGATGGAATTACAGCCTTTTGCACTTTTTCTTGCTTGTGTGGCTCAAGCAAGAATAATTAGATAAATGGACTTGACATATCACTCACTGCATTGGCTTAGAGGAAGCTGCATTCTAGTGTTTAAGATGAGCTACTGCCTCAGGGTCACTCTAGTCTTAAATGGAGGAATAATGCATGCGTGAAGATTCATTACAAAGAAAGGCAGGGTATGTAGAAATCTGAATGCTGAGGACAATCTGGGATTTTTTTGCCCGGAGGTCACTGATACTCCTATCTCACCCACATAATCTTTTCAGCCAAGATATAGAATGATTGCACTCATGTGGTTGTTGGATATATAGTAAAAGAGCAACTTTTACTCAGGTGTCTATCAGTTTCTCCCATAGAAGAGAGGCACTGAATTTCTATCACTTCTAAGTATGATGGTTAATAGAGAAGAACAGTGGCATTTTCAGCCAGCAATATCTATAAAGGAAACATCTATTCTCTGTCTATTTTATATTCCATTTCTTTGGTTGATGTTATTCTACTCAGGCAGGAAATATCACACAGGCATACTTGTGAACCTGTGGAATATCTACAAGATATTCCTACATCAGTTTTTGTGAATGGCTCTTCTACACACTGGTCTCCCCTTCCCAGCTCCCCCTGAGTATGCAGTCTTTTATAGCCCTATGTCACAGTTGATGCTCTTTCTGGGCTTTGAGGGTTGCATTCATATGTTGTATTGGCCAGAATGTACATAAATATATGCAAACAGTTTCTTCCCCATATATACATGGATCTACCACATGAATACATTTATACTCCTATATTCCTTCACTGGACAGGCCTAATCATGGGGTTTGCTTATTTCACACAGTGAAGAGAAATTGGTCTGATTTTTTTTAATGCTACCTGCAACAAAAAAATTAATTGTTTTTATTTCCTTTTATGGGGGAAGATATACTAGAGATAAGCAGAAGGCTGTCACTGGAATATATTGGAGATTTTTGGAGACAGCATATAGTTCATTTGTTATGTATTTTACCTTAATCTCAAGGCAATATCTTTGTTTCTACAAGCTCATTCTTTGATACTAATTTTATGCCTCAGCTTAAGACAATGAGCATTTTATATATATAACGTCACAGTACAAGTTAGTTCTGCTATTAAGAATGTACATATACTGTATCCTCCAGCTCTGTGTGTAGGGTGTAATGGTTACTAAATTGAGATTGATTGTTGAAAAATGAAAGAATTGCTATGGGATTGTTCCGTTCTACTTCCCTTCTTTTCCAATTCCTCTGTTGCTTCCATGTGTTGAATTGAAATTCCTTGAGGCAGGAAGCAGTTTTTATATTCTGAAAATACCAGGTACAATGGGTGGCCCAGCAACCCAAACAGTAAAACTAATTTAAAAAATACCTTTTCCAGACTCCTTGGATTAAGAATGAGGTTCTAGTATCAGCAAATAATTTATAACCTCATATTAAAATATGTAGTGGCCAGAAAAAAAGTGATTGTAATGCGGTCCAACTGACTGTAATAATAAAAATCTGACTCCCATATCAAAAAACAACAAGGAAGACATGGTACAAATCAAGCACAGACATACAAAAAGACTCTTATAAGAAATATAATGATGCTCTATCTCGGGAATATTAACCAAGCATGTTGTCAGGGCTATAAATTTCTAAATGTTAAATTTCTAAAAGTCTTGGTCAGGAGATGCTGAATGAGGTAGCAAATATTGTCCCTTTGGTAGATTCATGCCTGCCGTTCTTAGTTTAAGATTTTCTTACTCATATCCATTAAGTTAATTCACTGAAAACAGAAAGGGAAACGCATTAAGAAATTCAATTAGAAAAGTTCCCCTGGGAACCAATTGCATAAGTTATAGAAAGAAATATGATTAGTGCATCCTCCCTCTTCAATGCAGTATACTGTACGCTAGAATACTGACTGTAGATATAGAGAGTTTGCAACTTAGAGGTCCTCCTGGATCTAATGCTTCTGTTTAAACAAGTAAAGGTAGTGAACGGAGGGCTTTTGCTCATACCTTGACCATGTCATGATTGGATTACTGCTCTGCACCCTATATGTTTGGAAAATCTCAAATGCCGCAACTGGTCCAGAACATATTGACCAGACTGCTGACAGGTTAACTCTGCCTCTGCAGATTAACAGTAACTCCTAGGTTGCTGCACTGGTTACTCAGATACTTCTAAACCCAATTCAAAAAACATACAATTACTTAAAAACTTATATGGTGTCACACTACCTTGCCAAAGTTATGTTGACCAACCAGTCTCAATTTCTCAAGAGGCTTGCTGAGAGATTTTTCTCCATGGGTAGTGCACAAGTCTTGCATCAGGCAGCAGGACTTTTCTGTAGTGCTCTGCAACCTGGTTTCCAAAAGTACACAAAGTATCCCCCTTTTTGCATTCCATAAACTATTTAAACTTTTATTCTCTTATGCTTTTGACCTTATCTGGCTGATTGGAATGGTTATTTTTGGAATTATGGGCTGCTTGGTATAGCTTGCTTTAATGACAATTTTGATTTTGTTGTATACCAGCAAAGTTGCATGAATGGGATGGTCAACAAGTATTGGAAATAAATAAATAGAATAGAATAAATATATGGTGGCTTTTTTCTTTCCCTTCCCTATCTTTTATCATAATTCTCATAAGTTCTGATCCGGTAGTTGGGAAGGAGAGTAAGTACTTTCCTTAGGGTTCATTCTCACATTCTACTAATCATGACACAAAGATGCATGCGGACCATTTTTAATGAACCTGTCTCTGAGATATTTCCTTTGTCTCATCCCCAGTCCATTGTTGAGACACTTTATATTTCTTTTTAGCTGTTCTAATTTTTACACTTCTCCTGACACAAATCGTGCTGTATGGATTTATGAAGCTTCATTGACAATATTGATGATTACAAAGTCAGCAGTTTGAACTTGTGCAGCTCCTGTTGACCACTTGAGACTGTTTGCCCCATTCCCTTTCTACCAATTGCTGGGCACTGCCTAGTGGCCATTTTAGCTCAGTCTGCAGAAAGTGACTGACACCTGGCTTCCCAGGAGCATCTCTCCACGTAATACGTGATTGGTACTTTGAGA
Source organism: Pseudoxyrhopus heterurus (assembly GCA_032468235.1). Taxonomy (NCBI): domain Eukaryota; kingdom Metazoa; phylum Chordata; class Lepidosauria; order Squamata; genus Pseudoxyrhopus; species Pseudoxyrhopus heterurus. The sequence continues at coordinate 80,826 of JANHJO010004507.1, read as the reverse complement.
AAAGCACAAGGTTTACTGCTAGACCTGTTTGTTAAATACAGCTTTAGCATTCTCTTGAAAGAATGGGATTTAATTAGGAAAGAGAGCCACATTCTGCCAGCTGGGTGTTGTTGGTTTTATTTCAAATTAGGACAGAACTGTTTTTCTACTGCTTCTGCCCACAAGGGAATTCATGAAGCTGAAGTTTCTACCGTTTTCATTATTTTGGGGGCAGTGCCATTTTGATTATTTTACAGCTGTTGCTGATCACAGCCACTTGCTGGCAGCAGTATTATTATCTTGAAGGAAGTGGAAAGGAAATAATCCAATGCCCCTGGCATTAATACCTTCATAGCACCAGTGACCTCTCATTCAGGCTTCTTTTGAATAAGGCTCTTCTGAAAATGTACTAAACCTGAATTAAAAAATAGTCTCACTGACAGGTGAATGGAGGATAGGAAAAATATGAGATGAAGCAGGAGAGGAATTTAAAAAAAAAACCCACCAGGATAGCCCCATGATCCATGCCGCTCACCTGTCATTTGAGCAAGCTGAAGGTGGCTTAAGCCTCCATCTTAAACACCACCTACAGGAACTTAAATCTTCCTTATCACATATTAAGAAGAGCAGTAGTTACTTTTCTTCTTGGCAGGTGGCATTAAGTGGAAGAGAAAATACAACTAGGAGAATCCACTAATTACTGCCCTTAATTTGTCTGCCCTTAAACTGCAAGGACAGCATCTGTTGCACTGAAACAGAATAGGTATTGGATGTTGGGGTAACACAATTTATGTCACCGTATTTTTCTGCCAATTCAAGAACTGGATCAGGAAGAGCCCTTGGATATATATACATAAATGATAACAATCCCTTCCCTCTTCCATGATATAACAAATTATGGCACGTTTAATAAATCCCACTGGTCTCTGGAGCATATTTAGTGGGGTAAGTTAGGGAGCAAAAGGAACAAATGATGACCTTTAATCCTAGGAGATTAAAATCATAGTAGTTTTTCTTGGACAAAAATCCTCTATTAAGATAAGTTGTAAAAGATTTAAAATTCTCTTTCCTGTAAAGTAATAAAAAAATGGTTATCTTTTAAGTACAGCAAAAGTACAGTGATTTCTCCTTTGTTTAAAAGTAAACGGGGGACATATGGCTTTCCAGAGGTTGTTCAACTGCTGGACTGAAATGTAAAACTATATAGGGAGGATGGATGAAATTAGAACATTTTTTCAAACATCCTGGTTCATTGTAGGCTGTTATTTGGATGATAATTATTTTAATAGTTTGAATCCATGTAAGATAAATCTATAGGCCTTTGCTAACACCAAAAGTTTAACTTTCTTTATCCAGGAGATAAAGTGGCTCATTTCAGAATTTGAGGAGGGAAGAGTGTTGGCTCCCTACTTCTGGTCTGTGCATGGTCTATGTTCCATTTGATATTCTCACCGTGGGTCAGACCACGAATGTCAGTCATTTCCAGGCATGCAATATGTTCTCCTTTTAACTCTTGCAGGCACATTTCTTTCAAGAGGCACCTACCCAGACAGATGCATGTTTCCAGTGTGGACTATGGCACAGATCTACCACTTGCAGCAGAGCAGCCCACTTGCATTGGCCGGATCAAGCCTGAGCTGTACAAACAGAAATCTGTGGATTCTGAGGACCCCAAGAAAGAAGCTGAAAAAACCTGTGGGAAAATAAATTTTTCTTTGAAATACGACTATGAAAATGAGACTTTGATTGTGCGGATTCTCAAGGCGTTTGACTTGCCTGCTAAGGACCTCTGTGGCAGTTCTGACCCCTATGTTAAGATCTACCTCTTGCCTGACCGAAAGCGCAAGTTCCAAACACGAGTGCACAGGAAAACTCTCAATCCCACCTTTGATGAATGCTTTCAGTTTCCTGTGCCCTATGAAGAGCTGACCAATAGAAAGGTCCATCTTAGTGTCTTTGACTTTGACAGGTTTTCCCGGCATGACATGATTGGGGAGGTGATCCTAGAGAACCTCTTTGAAGCCTCGGATCTCTCTCGGGAGACCTCCATCTGGAAGGATATTCAGTATGCTACAACTGTGAGTATCCGTTGTTACTAGTAATGTAGAAAGCAAATACAGACCACAATTGTGAGTGGTTGCATATATTTCTATTCTGCATAAAAGTAATAAGATTTTGCTAGAGGCAGATGATCAGATTTTTTTTGGAGGTTGAAATTTTGTTGTCCTTTCTTCTATTAATATGATTAAGCGGTCAGGAGGCTCAATACTAAACTAGCATAATTTAGAAAGTTTTACACATTTTATAATCTGTACTATTATTTGTGATGGAAGCTGGTTTCTTAAGATTTATTTCAGCATGGAGATAAAGCACATATCACATTTATCTTGGGATCCAGATTTTAGAGTTCACTGTGTATTTTACATTCTCATAACTTTTTGGATTAAAAAGTAAATACACAAATGAGAGGCTCATTATACTTACCACCATAATTTGGACAATTTAGTTTTTTATAGAAATATTACACTCTATAATGTTACATTCTGATGCTATGTATAAGCAGAATAATAAAACTGTAAACAATAAGAAGACATGAACTTCAGTTTCATTTTGAGGAAACTAAGGCATGTGGCACATAAGCCAAGTCCTTTTTCTCAGAATGGAAACAATTCTGAGAACCAGTCTGAGCTCTGTTAATGTTCTCTTAACACATAGCTGACTTCTGAAGATTCTGTTACAAAGAGCTTTCAAGGAACACTCCTAAACTGACTACCTGATTCGGGATAGGGAATGTGATCCTACTCAAATTAATCTATGATCCTGATTCACTTTGACCATAACCTTTTTGGTTGGGTTGCCCAGTATCCTGCTTTACAGAGGTCATTCTCTATTTCAAGATTTCCATTCCAAGTCTAATTTAAATATTTTACTTTTATTTAATGGATCTTTAAATTAGACTTGGAAGACCTGACTAGAGTCTTCCCTTATTCTAGTGAAATATATTGTATTTTTATTTACTTGTTTGTTAGATTTATATTCCACCTTTTCTCTAGGCTCTCAAGTCACTTCCCATGGGATCTCTGTTCATAATATCCTCACAACGAACAACAACACACGAGGTAGATTGGGCTGCGATTGAGTGATTACTGGCCCACAGTCATCCAGTCATGACCACAGATGGGAGTGAACTGGACCTAGATCTCCTAAGTGATAAAGAAATACCTACCCACCACATAACAATAGCTGATTTAAGATATGGATTATCTATTCAGAATCTACTTTCTTTTGTCCTCTTTTTGGCAATGCACTTCTTTTTCTGAGAAAGAAATATTATAGAATCCCTCCTGAGAGTCAAATTAGGTGTTCATATTAGTGAGAATGGACTCCTCCGATTTTCATCAGGATAACAGTTCATTGGGCAGGAGTAATTGTACCTCCAGACACCTGATGATAAACACACAAATATATTCATCCCTGCCAAATCCACTCTTAATTTAGGGAAGAGGAAAGTTCCTTTTGAAGACCTCCTTTCTACAGCAGCACCAGGAGGCATATTTTTATGGATATCATAGCAGGGAAATAAAATATGATAATGAGGGAGAAATCAATATAAAACCCCAAAACTTTTAATGTTATATTTATTCATTTTGCTTTAGAATAGGAGGTAAGACACATTCAAACTGTTATAGTCTGATAGAGTGGTGTTGAGAAAATCCAGATTTTTTGACCTCTAGCAGTTTATTCTTTTCTCTAACCTGGTTTTAGAAAGTTGTCGCTTTCATGTCTCCCATCTTTCTATAGTATAACCCCAAGAAACAATCTGGAATCCTGTTACTTGTCTTGGATTTCAACTATTACAGAGAAGTAAATTGCTTTCCCCAACATAATAAGACCATTTGATTTTCTTCTGCCTTTACCTAGACTATTCTATCTAATCTTTGCATATTGTCCTAGAAGGAAGCTGATCAAAGTCAGGCTTTGAAGCCTGACTTTGAAAACAATTCACATTTTTAAGTGAGTGTGTCTTATCAAATCTTCTTTAATAAAGCTTAACCAAATTTGTATTAAATAAAGAGACACAGTTTGCCAATTGATTTTCCTCTTGGAGAGATGCTGAGCCTGAGAAACACATTGACTTGAGCTTTAAGTCAGCTGCCTGGGAAAATTTTAATAGTTCAGGAGGAAGGAAATTATCATGCTATGGCAGCATATCTGTCCAGATTCTGAGCATGTAATTAGTCTTGGAAGAGCTATATCGCTTGAAGGCTTTTCTTACATTCCTGCCCCATGAACCCTTTCTGCTCTAAGGCTACAAAAGTAGCATGCCAATTGCTGTGCTCCAAGAGCAGAGCCTCGTTATTCCTATTTAAATCTTACCATTTTTCATTCTATTAGTATAACTGTCACACAGGTTAGCAAACAAGTGTTGTAATGTTGTAGTGATTGCTAACAGCTCAGGAAACAGAAAGTTTCAATACAGATGCAGCTAATTTTACAAGTTTGCTTGGTTTCAGAGAGTAGCCTAGCTTCTCTAATTGGCATCATAAATATGCACTATGTCTTAGCCAAACTTCACCCAAGGATGTTTGTGTTTGCCCCTAATGAAGTTCTTAATCACTCCAAGTTAGAATATTACTGTGGCTAAGAAAGTGAAAACTAATTTTTCATAATGCTGATGCAGAGCAGAGATATTGTCCCCTGTGAAAAAGTTTAATAACACCAACTGATACTTAAGGATGAATATATAAAAGCTTTTTCCCCCCATAGCAAGATGACTTTGAAAAGAAAAATCTTATATGTGTTGTGGCAAATTTTCATATTTATTCTATACTATTCTTTTTATTTTCCCCTATATTGATCTTTCCAGATGATTTTCTTTCCATCTATGGAAATGCATGGTGCTTACTAATACACAGGTTTATTGCCATATCCCAGATCTCCAATTTAACTGCCTTTTTAGGATTCATTATAGGATGACAATTGGCATATATAAGCTGAAGTAAAATATTTTCTTAGGTGGAAAGAATCTGTGAAGATTTCTAGCCTTTGCATCTCTTCATTGAAATTATCTTTGATCTTTCTCACAAATATTAATTTCCATGCATTTAGAGACCAAAAATCACATTCTTAACCTGTATCAAATTAATGTTGAGACTTTACGTTGGCATTGGTATAGTTCATTGCTGACAATATTAAGTAATCAGACATTACTAGAGTAATACTGTAGAAGAAGAGATTGAGATTGATAATTGCTGAACGAAAGTATGCAATTAATATATTATTTGTGTGGCTAAACAGAGGTTAGCAACTGAGGCCACATGAATGGTTTAAGCCACTTTTTTTGCACCAGTTAGAGCTCTCCTGCTAATAACTCATTCTGGCAAGAAGACAATCATTCTGTAAGGTCTTCCTAATGCATGAATATAATTTTTAAACCAAGAAACCCACTACCAAAGAAACAAACATCCTGACCCTGTTTATGTATGTAACATAGTCCACATGTTTGTATCATTGCTCCAATTTCTGATGATTCCCAGCTACAATAATGAGGCTTATTCCTGACCTAAGTGTTTATATTTTGTAAAGCTTGAATCCCTGAAAATTTGCCTTTTCATACCATAATAACAGAAACAGTACTTGAAAGGGTAGATAATGAAACAGAACATGTACTCTTGATCAGTGGTGGGATTCAATTTTTTTTACTACTGGTTCTGTGGGCATGGCTTGGTAAGCATGGCTATGCGGTCGGC